>OZ010675.1:18232188-18482188 GCA_963932185.1 Troglohyphantes excavatus | reverse complement strand
TAAGGCTTATATTCTTCCTAATTTAAGCTGATATCATCAAAATAATTATTCACCAATAAATTGAAGGGGTAGTCGTGAAAACAGTTTACATAATGGCAAAATACAAATACGGATGCAACAGATATTTGTAACTAATGTTGCCATTTCGCGTAGAGAAAAACAGCAGTTTTAAATCACCGTATAAGGGATTTATATATATTGATTGAAGGTTTCCTCACTTCAGGTTTAATTTATGCCATATATTAAGTACCTTATATTAGAATATGCATTTGGAAACTTTGAATTTGTATTTAAATTTGAATTAATATCGTTTTTCAGCGATATTAGCTTACGTGTTCAATTCAAGGTCAAGTTTGAATTTGTAATTGAAGGCTTTCACCAGCAAAGATGTGGAGTAGTAATGTTTTCCAGTCTGAAAATTAAAAAAAAAACTATATCAAAATATATATAAAAGGAAAAACATTTGATAAATATTTACATATACATTTACTTTCACTTTTAATAATGTATAAATATTAATAAGTGATAATATGGACTTAATGACTTGCACTTTGGACAATTCCGTCCATGAAAATCTTTCACTCTATAACATTTGTGTTATTAAAACAATTCAATAACTACACATTTACCATTAATTGATAAATATTTCCTTATATTGATACACGTTATTTATACCAATTTAAAGTATTGTACCGTAAAACCGTTGAATAGCAGCAGTTTTGAACTTCACAGTCGTATTAAGCTTCTTTCTTGTACACTTAAAATTTATGAGTAATACTTTAAAATTTCGGTGGTGAACAATAAGTTTTTATGGACAAAAAATTTTAATATTTGACTTTGAAGGAAAACAAAATTAAATTTATGCACTGCTACTACCTTCGAGCATGGATCCTTTGTAGTAAAGGAGTCATGACGTCACTCCCGCTAACATCAAAGTGGAGCCAACATGTATGGCCTCAGACACGCGGTTAATTACTTCATTCCATTCATAAATTTTCACAGTTACACATTTTCCAATGCATTAGTCAATAGCGAGTATTTTTTAATTCATAATTTTGAAGAGGTGGCACGTGATATGGGCCTTTTGCTCTGAGATGTGGGCTTCACGATTATGACGTCCTATTCTCTCTACTATAGACTATTCATGCTCGAAGGCTACTACTCACTCGCAAATACGGGTGAATATCAGCAGTTTGTCGTCTATTTTTCATTCTGTTTCGATTATGAAATCTCTCTAGGTGATTATTTACTTTTGAAACAACCATATTAGGATTTTCCCACAAAAAAGGAGTAGGTACCAACAAATAATTATAAAGCTTGTAACATAAATATACTTAATGACAAGTCATGATTGCACAATTTTTCCTCTGAAAGAACAAGTTAAGGATGGTTTATTCATTTATTGATACATTTTCTTCTTTTATAATATTTAACAAGACGAAAACAACGTTAAAACAAAAGATAATGGCTGATTGATAATTTTTTTTTAAAGTTTATAATTTTTAGCGTCTTAAAATAAGTACCTTAGATAAATAGAAGCAATGCTTCTATTCACCAGAAAAAATGGCTACATATAGTTAAAAATTAATAATAAATTAACAAAAAATTATTAAAAAATATATACTTACAGATTCTAAAATATATGGGTTTAGAGGAGGTCGAGTCAAAACTCCAGAATCGTATAGCAAACACGTGTGTTGTAAATTGGGTCGTCTAATCAGTGATGACGAAATACACTTTAATCATCTCTGCATATAAACTACCTCTGACATCACAGTGTGTGTCATTTTTAGTCAAAAGGTGAATTTATATGATCTTCAAATGTCTAAGATTATATAGTATTTTTATTTCAAAATTTTTGCATTTAACAGGGTAACGCCTCTTTCTGCAAAACTGCTTCTATTCGCCCGTGTTTACGGTATGTGAATTAATTTTGCAATAAATTAACAAAAATTAATTATTTCCATATAACTATACGCCAAAGTAAATAGGAATTGGATTTTTACATAAATATTTAAATATTGTTTAAACATAATTATGATAGAATACACAAAATGCGATGAATAAAATGCAACATATCGCTTCATATCTTATTTTAATTATTTCTTTCTCGTTACGAATGCTCCATTCGTACCAGACATGCAAATTTCATACACAAAAGAACATTACTGGGTCGTATAGAAGATATTACTCAGAAGTATGAAAATAATTCATGCAGATATCAAAAGGAAAATAGAAATAGGGAATGTTTGTGCATATACATTAGATGAGAAATTTGGATTTGTTTCGGCAAATATACTTTATTTGTTTGGTTTACATTTGAATTCAAGAATATAAATATTCATTGTTAAATGCATGTTATCTGAAGCTTCTTTAAGTAAACAACGGAAGTAATATTTATTTTTATTCTAGTATAGCAATATATATTTCGAAGATATTTTTGATATTTTGGCTGTGGAAAAAGCAAATAATTATTTGCTTTGCAAATTTTATGAGTACTTTATACCACTTGAAAAAAAATATACAGTAACTCTTTATATTTTATATTTTTGCATAACAAAAGATTTATTAATTCATATAACACCAATAATATTTTTTAATTGAACAGTTTTGACATTTAAATTAAATTTAAACAATTGATAATGATTTCAATCTCGATAATTATATTTAAAAAAATCTTGATTAGAGAATTGTATTGAATATTTAAATGGACTAAAATAGCAACGTTATGACTATTGTTTATCTAGTTTTAGAAGACAAATAAAACAAAATATTAGTTTGATTATGTTCAAATTCTAAAAATTTTGTTGAAATTACCAAATATTATGCAGTTTCTATATTATTGATAAACTTTAAATGACAAAAAATAGGCATCAAGTTTTAGATGTATTTTCACTTAAATAAACAGTATGCCTTTTTAAATTTTATATACCACTGATAAAAACACCTTTTTTACCAGTGTAGTGCTTATATGATGCAACTCTTTTTTAGAGGCCGAATTTGTATTAATTTAATATTTATTTTTCTTAAACAATAAAATTTTAACTTATGTTCCGAAAATTCTCAATGTTCTATTTACATATCAATTGCTAATTAAGCAAATTTACAATAGGCATTTCAATTTTATTTTCTTATCAGTATTTTCTATAAATATAAAAATCACAATTGGTTTCTTAACAAATTCAGTAATTAATTCATATTGTTTTGTTGATAATAAAAGGTATTCCAATTAAAATACTCATTCTACTAATCTGATTGGTTACCATGCAAAACTATACCGTTATGGTTACGTTGTTATCTTCTTCCGGGTAACTAGATCTCCTTCCCTGAAAATTTAAACTTAAAAGCAAAACTTGGGAGAAATGTTTGTCAATATTACATACATATTATGAATTTTAAAAATACAATAAACTATTTGACAACAATACAATCTACCAACATAAGAATGCTTCTAAATATTACAGAATTACTACTTGACAATTTACTAATTTGTTAATTTTTGGTGTAGTGTTACGATAAAAAAAAATACTATGTTACATAAGCAGGATCGTCTCTAGTTCTTAAAAAGGCCAATATTGCTTATGTATGACGAACTGAAGCAAGCATATGTTTAAAAAATATTTAAATTGTGTCATTTTTAAAAAATGGAGATTTCCAAAGAATGTATCTCGATTCATTTAACTACTTTAAAATGGACATGAAACGGGGCCAATGTGTACTTGTTATACTATTCTAAAGAGATCAGGAGATCGAATCCTTTACAATTTCTCTAATTTTTTTTTAATATTTTTTTCTTAATTTAAAGTAGTTAGTGACTACTTTTTTTTATATATTTTTAAAGTATATTTATTTAGAACCTTTTCAATAAAATAATTTGCTGTACATATTTCAATATTCTTTCTGTTCTCTATAATCTATAATAACGAAAGAAATAGTCTGTTTGTGGCACGCAAAACACTATCTTCCACTGCTCTTATATATATATATACTATTCGACCTCTAATTGTACACCTGAGGTTTGAAAATTTTAAATTCCATTTAATTTTCGGTTTATAACGGTTAATGAAACTAATATCTTCTTTAAATGGCCATTTAAAAAAAAATAGCATCCACATTGTCATAAAGTCATAAGGTCTTGACAACAATGAAACACTTTAAAATAAATTAATATATATTTATTGTTTTAAACCATCGAAAGTTGGCGATCAGAAATTTCTTCGACGAAATAACTCTTTCCGATAATTACAGTTCAACGGGAAAACTAACGGAAAAGCTAACATTCGGAGATGTACCCGGAATTGTCTGAACAATAAACCAGTTATTTTAGAAATTTATATTATTAGAAACCGCGGGTAACAGCTAGTTTGAAATAAATACGTGGATTACAAAACAAACGACAACTTTTCAGAAATAATGCACTTATATGCATTGTTTTCCTCTTTTTTTATATATATATATACTAGCTGAAATACCCGTTCTACGCACGGGAAGGAAATATGTTACAAAATTGATACAAATAGCAAATATAGCGAAATTAATAACATTCTTAATTTGACATCCATCAGCGGGAACCACACTGTTAAAAGTTCCAATTTGTAAAGAAATTTTATTAGAAAGGTTCTGCAAGAACTGGAGATATTGATAATATGGAGAAGTCGACTGTACAATACCGTGGATATAGATATACGTTACCCCCGTTGATTAACATCCATATTTTAACCTTTAGTAACATCCCAAAGATTTAAAGAGGCACAACTCTTAAAATTGTTAATATTAATTAGCTCCGAAAAACTTTTATTAGACACCTATGTCAACATTTGTCGTTAAGTTTCACAAATTGGCAAGAATATAAAGAGAAAAAAAACGATTTTAAAAAGTTCACTTGCCAAATATCTTCTTTTGTACTGTAAACCCTATCAATATCCAAGGGTGGATGGTTCCCCAGCACTTTTTTCGGATTTTGCCCCCGCACTTTTTAAATATTGAATTTTTTAAACTAAAAAAAATAATAAGAATCAAATTTTTTACTGAATTGCCAAACTGAATTTTTTTAAAAAAGATTCGAAACCTTATCCCCTACAGACACTACTACAGACGATGGACGCAAACCCATTCCCCCTCAGACACTTGTACCACGTGGGGGAGGAGTCCACAACAACAGTTTTCGATTCCGCCCACATAACTCTTCGTTTAGGCATACTATCATATAAAGAAAGGTAGGCCGCATCGACCAAGCCAATTATTAACCCATTCCGCCCGCTAACCTTTGTACCCGGTGAAGGGAATGTCGCCCTTAACTCCAGACAATTTCGTTCTTACTACACCCCGGGTAATCGTGCTATGGGTGATAAATGACCTACTGTCGTATAATAAAGTGAGTCGCGTCGATCAGGTCGTTTGTTAACCCATTTCCCTCTGATCTTTATACCGCATTAAGGGAAATGTCACCCTTGATGACAGGCAGTATACGCTTCCACCCTAAGAATTTCTAAGGGAAATCAGCCTTCGTGGATAAATGACATAACATTGAGTAAAGAAAGGTAGGCCGCGTCAACCAGATTGACCATTTACACACTCTTCGCCTGACCTTCCTACCACTTTGGGTTCAAAGTGTTCATGAACCAATTACTACGGCTTGTATCCGATAGCTTACTTTTTCTGTGTAAGATATATGTAAACACTCGGTCAAATTTCATCTTCCTGAATATACAGAGAATTAGTGATGAGTCAGTGGATAAGTGGCAAGGATTTTTACTTTTGGCAGTTAGAATTCGAATTTTTGAAAATAATTTCTTAGTGAACAATTTTAGCTTAAAGTGTACCTCCATGCCAAATTTAATTTTCATAGTTGTTGGAGTATTGAATATCCCGTTATCCAATCATATTTTCACAATTTTGACATATATTTTATCACTTTTTGACAATATTTTGCCATTTTTATGTTATTTATGATCATATTTCAGTGCATTTGGCGATATTTTAATCGTTTGGCGAAATTTTTTATTCATTTGGTGAATTGCTTATTCATTTGGCGATGTTTTTATTAAATTGGCAATATTTTTATTCAGTTGGCGATATTTTTTTTTATTTGGCGACAATTTGGCGATGTTTAGTCATCAGCCAATCAGAATGCTCCTCATAGGTTACGTAATATTAAAATATTCCATTGTTTCAATTTTATATTTTGCATTGTTACACGTTCTCCATGTTAATCCTATGGGAAGGTTTTTTAAAAATCGTTATTTTGGTAGTTCGAGTTCGAATTTTTAAATATCCTTTCTTAGTGCACACCTAGGGCCCAAGATGAATCTGTGTTCTAAATTTCAGCACTGTAGGGCTTTTGGATCTGGAGATCTCGTGATCAATCAGTCAGTCAGTCAGTCAGTCAGTGAGTGAGTCAGTGGCTTTCGCTTTTATATATATAGATAACTTGAATTGTAAGTTAGAGATGGGTCTGCAAATAATTTGAAAATTATGTTTGTATTTAAATATATTACCAAAAATATCTACAACATTTAATTTCAGAAGATATGTTACCCTGCAATATGTAGAAGCTTTCTTACGATTAATGCAGTGTCAGGCATTCGGATATATGACAACTCCTAAATTTTCATATATTTAGTGTTTGGCCATGTTTTTTTATTCTTTTATAAGTGAAAAGGCCATTACCAAACATTCGAGCTCACAACCACATAACTAGCAGTCGTTGAATGAATGTTCGATAACAGCCGAACATCCGAATGTATGGCGCCGCAACAATACTTGTACTGAGCACTGACCTATCCACGAATTGGATCTGGCGAAACTTGTTTGGCGCTTATCCAATATAAAAGGTGCCATTAGTAACCCCCAAAGCCTTTTATGAAAGTGGGGAAGTGTTTTGGGCTGGCTTCAAACTTCTCAAAGATAATTAGAGTGATTAATTACTAGTACAATATCAGATTCGTATGGATATAATTGAGTAACACGGTTGCAAAACAGGTTATGTCTACTCTTAACTATATTGAGAAATCACGAAAACCGTCAAACGTTGACTAGTTGCGATGCTGCAAAAGTATCTTATTAGGGTTTTTATAAGTAAATAATTATAAAATTTTGTTTTTTCCTTCATTGTAAAGCTAAAATTGAAGTCAAAGTGTGTAAAGTAGCTAATGACAAAAAATTAAAATTTATGGAAATAACCTCTTTTGCCATCCGAGTTCTAAATCATTGTTATTTATACTATTTTAGAATTTTTTTTTCGATTTTAAAATTTCTAGTGCCAAATTGGCAACACAAAGTAACGTCGAAATTTATACACTTGGGGTTTTAAATGGCGGATGTCAATTTTGTAAAGACGAAAGCGTTCAAAGAAGTAACCACGCGCGGTCCAGTTCGCGTATAGGTCAGTGGTTCGAGGTTAGCGTTGGCGACCAATCCCCTCACCTTGTTGGCGTCCGTCTCCCTGGTGAGCACTCCCATCTTTTGATGCTGCCTCACCTGCACCGGATAGATGACCTCGTAGTATCGCGAGGGGATGTTGGCGATGAATCGCTCGTTCTCCGGGTACAGCCGCTTCAGCCGCTCAGCCTCCGCTGGGGTTGCGTGCAGTTTCAGGCCAGCAGTAAGGGGGAAGGGGAAAAGACACACACTGGATATCATAACAGCTCTCGCAATACTCACACAAAGGACACTCAAAGAATCACAGCAGCTCTCGCAATACACTAAGTACACTAAATAATCAGACAAAGATTTTTTTTTTTTTTTTTTTTTTTTTTTTTTTTTACAATCTCAAGTAGACGTGTTTTTGTGTTAAATCCTTAATTCCTTATGACCCCTGGACATCAACTTTCGACCTCTGTACTTTACCAACGGTTTAAACTTATTCTATAATTTTTGTATTTATTGATTCTCTATAAAATATTTTATACATTTTATATAAAATATTGTCTACATTTTATATAAAATATTGTATACATTTTATATAAAATATTGTATACATTTATATAAAATATTATATAATTTTTATATAAAATATTATATAATTTTTATATAAAATATTACATAAAATATTGTATAATTTTTATATAAAAATATTGTATAATTTTTATATAAAAATATTGTATAATTTTTATATAAAAATATTGTATAAATTTTATATAAAATATTGTATAAATTTTATAAAAAATATTTTATAAATTTTTATATAAAATATTGTATAAATTTTGTTTAAAATATTTTATAAATTTTAATTAATATATTTTTTGTAAAATTTGCAGTGTATTTTGAAGAGAAAATTAATAAATTAAAAGTGAAATTGAAATATTTGAGTATTTTTATTTTTTTAATTTTTATTCAAATTTTTATAAAATTTTGTATCAATTATCTTCATTAACATAGATAATTAGATTTTAAAAGAAACATTTTTCACGCAAATATTCCAAAAATCCGACCGAAAGGGTTAATAATTCCGGACCAAACATTAGACAATTCAATTTATTATTTGCAATTTCTGAAGAATTAATCCCCATACCATTCGCCACTGCGCATAACCCTTTCTGCCTGCCAGAAATCAACATCGTTTCTCGTCGTTTTAAGTCCTCAAGTAAAACATAAGCTAATAAATAAATTATTTGCGACTGCCTAAAGCGAAGCTATATTTTATTAGTTACCACTCAACTATCATCTTGACCAGTAAATACTTTTTGGGATATAATAAATAAATTTAGTGAAATCAGACTAAACTCTCTTGAAAATAACAAAAGTTTTTCTAATTTTAACTACAGCGTTCAAGTAGGCGAATTCACTGAAATTATTGATAACATTAGCAAATTTAAGTTGTTATTTAACATACTTGTCTATAGAAGGAAGAAATCTTAATTGGTTAACACGTTAGGGTTTCACCTAGCAAAAACTGAATAGTTAAAGTTATCAAGGTGTGTTCGTAGCAACTAAGTGTAGTTTTTTTAACTATTACGAAATGAAAGGAACCAATTAAGGAACACCGTTATGTTGCGTAAATATTTTGAGTGATTTAGCTGGTGTTTTCATTTATACATCATGTTTTGTTTCTTATTTTATGCCTTTTCGCGATATAAGATAGTGAACAAATTATATTTACAGGGTAGTAATAGGAAGTTATCAAATATTGCACTGTTAGTCTTTCTGATAGTACTTCAGTCGGGGACGGACTGGTCATAGGATAGTCCAGTGCAATCACATGGTCGTGTCCAGCCAGACATATTATAGGACCACTACGATGTTATTGTTTCCCCATTTAGGAAATTGAATATTCTTTGGACATTTCTCCAAAAACATTAGAAAAAGAATATAGATTTTACGAGAAAATGACATTTTCTGAGAAAAAAATATTTGGGGGGGGGGGAATTCAGATGCACCAAAGACAGATTTCAAGA
Source organism: Troglohyphantes excavatus (assembly GCA_963932185.1). Classification (NCBI taxonomy): domain Eukaryota; kingdom Metazoa; phylum Arthropoda; class Arachnida; order Araneae; family Linyphiidae; genus Troglohyphantes; species Troglohyphantes excavatus. The sequence continues at coordinate 18,472,793 of OZ010675.1, read as the reverse complement.
GGAAAGTGACGAAGATGTATTAGAAAACTGAACAGAAAATAAAAGATGAAAAAGAGTTAACAAAAAATGTGATAAAACGAAAAATATGTAAGAATTGTCTCAATTTAAAAAAAAAGTACAATCTGTATAACAATTGTTGTTCTAATAAAACACATGCATTGCATATTAATACTTGCTTACATTGTTAATATCACAATTTCCTGAGAAAGATCGTTTTCTCAATTTAAATTTATTTTAAATCGTGTTTGTACAAAGATAATGTCTAAGCTTCCATGCTTACGGCAGGGGATAAAGACATTTTAAGATAATACCTTCAGATGAAATTATTAGCGAAATTTGCAACAAAAAAATCAGAGCAGTGTAAAACTGAATCTTTTTTACTAATGTGTGTAGAATATTTAATGTAAAATTTGTATTTTACTTAAACGTATATAAGTGTTCATAATTCTCAAATAACTGAATTAATTTTTGGTCAGGTAAAAACTGATAATCACCTTGCCGCTTTATTGTCCCAGTCTTCATTGTCTTTATTGTTCCCCTGACTTTAGTGAAATATTTACTAACCTTTTAAAGACTATAATTAGATGTGCACTTCCAAGTTTGATTTGAATACTTCATCCAATCTTATATTTTACCATATTGGGTAGGCGGGGATGAAAGTATGCATTGAAAAGAGTACGCAGTGGAATTTTGAAAGCGACAAAATACTTTCATGAGCCGACTACTAACTAGACTACTTGTCAAATCAGTGCCGGTTGTAAAACGAAAATGCATCGTGGGAACATATCTTGGAGCAATAAAAATGAGGTAGGTCACTATTTAAAATTATATTCAATATTTTATTTAAGCATTTTGTGAAGCAGAATAGAGCTATCCGTTTCATCGTATTTCTATTTAGTGATGCATTTGAATTTTTGATTCTTTGATTCACCAAACAAACTCTAATTTTTCCGTAGTTCATTTGCTTGCAGAGCCATGCAACAGCAAAATCATAAAATGGTGCAAAAGTACTCATTTCAGTATTTGCGCTTTAAAATTCTCACGACCAAAATTTATTTCGATTTTGTGGAGTCGGTACTTTACGCTTAAACGTCCTCAATTCTCGCCCAGGAAAAAATATCGTCGTGTTGCAAAAAGTAGAGTTTTCCTTTCTTCTGTAATTGTTTCTTTTTGAAAGTAGGTTCCTATTTTGCTCTTTTTTTTAATAAGGTTCTTATTTTGAAGAAATAAATACAAATATTCTCTGTATGTTTTAAGAAAAACTGACTGATTTAGAGACTGATAATTTTTATTTGTCATTAAACACACTGCCTACTTTTGCCCAATTTTATAGAGTAAAAGTTCGCAAAGAAATGGTTTGGAAAAATTGTGATTCCTCTGTTAATAACAATCCAATAAAATTGTCTCTCAGGCTGGATTTAGTCAAGATCCCGATGTATAAACTTCAAGCAGAATCGTGGAATATGTGATGAAAACTTTTCTAAATATCGAAAAATATAAATATTACGTAATTTTACTCTCACCTATCATACTATAACTCTTCTGAAATTTTTTAATAACTCCACAAACCATTTAAATTTTATTTTTCTGAATAAACATTTCACTAAAGAAGGAAACTACTTTCTCAATAATCCAGATTTATCCGTTAAAGATTTTAGCCATTTCAGGTGTAAGATACTTATCCACTTGATAGAAAATATTTTTATAATCAATTTATATATTCGCTATTTTATACTATTTAAAGAAACGAACAACAATTTTACATTTATGGATACAACTTGAAGCTTATTACTCCTTCAATGTTTGCTACGTGGTTCTATTGTTTTTTTAACGCAAATGCCTCAAATATGCAATTTATAAGTATATAGGATTTATCAAATAATTGAATTAGCGGGATAATTTTAACATGTATGAAGTATAAAAGAACATGAAACTTTCCGAAAATATAAATAATTACTCAGAAAAATAAATTTGGAACACTGTCGCAAACGGCATTCTGTAAACTATTCAGGGTACCCAATACTAAATTTTGCCTACCTTTTAGTTCTTTTTGCACATTATATAATAGAACACTGTATTTGAAACCAGTTTGTTTAACAAAGAAAAGGTAATTTACTCCTGTAAAATATTGTATCGAAGCACGCAAGTTACTGCATAAACCTCAAAATCGATAATTTTATAGTTACGACAGTTTACCTCTAAAGCACAGAAATAGGAAATCAATGTATTCTGGTTTCCTTTTAACTATATTCAAAAGAAAACAACTCAAAGCATTTTTTTTTGTTGCAAAAACTGAATTTTTGAAAGTAAATAACTATAACAAATAAAGATTAATAACTTAATACAATTAAAGGGTGATTGTATTTTAAATGTATTTTCCTTAAAATATATTTAATTAAAGTTATTTTTCTGCAGGATTAAAAAATCTAATAGATTTTTAATAAAAAACAAAATTTAATTTATAAGTTTCTTTAATTTATTTACATGGCATTAATTTTAAAAGTAATTTTTTACAAAGTATCCCTTGAATATCCGTATTTTCGTTATTTTTAGAACAATATATTTGAATCGTGTTTCATATTATTAATAAAAAAAAGTTTATATTAGAATCTTTCTGAAATGCTGTAAAACTAAATCTTTTCTTTGAATGAATTCGGCTACCATTTTATTGGGACTTAAAAAAGATTATACTATTTGATATTATTGTGGAATTGTATTTAGTAATGTAACACTTAATACAAAATATTTTTTTCAATACATGTGTAACTCTTTTAACATTAATTAAATTTATGTAAATATGTAAAATTGCGTATCCATAATAATTTGTGTAATAATGAAGTATTATAATGTCTTGTTAATAAAGCAAAAATCATATATTTTTTTATTTGAAAAATTTCTCAATTATAAAAGTTTGACACAAGAGCGGTGGAATTATATTAAAAGGTTTTATTTTAAGAAATCGTATTATCGCAATTCCAAAGTTAATAAAAAATAAGAGTTATGTTGTTATCTATATTTTTCCGCAAATTATATATTTCTTTTATAAAAAGATCCCACGCCATTGAATGTAAAAAGAATATATTCAAACAAAATTGGAAGCAAATCTCTTTTCAGACTTGTGAAAATTAAAAAGATTAAATATACTAAATGATAATTTCAAACGTTATTTTTTTAACTTCAAAGTGAGTTTGCCCTAATTTACTAGAAAAACGTAGATTGGAATAATTTTTTTAAAGTAAAAACAGTACGAGAAAGTTAAGCTCATTAAGAATGAATCTTCGATAGATAGATGTGTATATATTTAATGTATCTTTATAATCTCTTGATAATATTGTATGCGATAAAGGTTTTATAATAATGTGACAGTTACAAATTGCTAAAATTTTGTCAAAGCGATTATTTCAACAAAAACAAATTAATAAAAGATTATGAATACCAAATTTATTTTTAAACCTTTTTAAATATTCAGATTTACATTTCAAAAAATGAAACTAATTAAGAAATATTAATATCTATCTTTTGATTAAGATGCAAGTAAAATGTATAAAAAGGTTTTTTTATGAATCTATGTATTCATAAAAAAAAAGATTCACATACAAAATTATTTAAAAGTTTTTTTTTTTTTTTTATTTCGTTATTTATTTGTTCAATTGCTTTAAAAATCATAAAAAAGAAGCTGAAAATTACAGATATCAAAATCGGTTTTATTTTGAGTTTTGAAGTGAGCTCAATAGTTTTTGCTGAGAGCTTATAAAAGCTCACAACAATGTTTGCTGCAAGCTTAAAAATCTTATTTCGAGCCCTTATGCAGCGGTTTCATCTTTATTTCCACGAACATTTCGCAAAATGTACATTTATTTTTATTCGCGTTCCGGTTTTAATGAATCGATGTAAATTAAACCGTAGTTATGCTCGGGGACAACCTAAATTGAGCCTAAAGCAATTGAATATTTATACATATCATAGCTTCCGCTTCAGGTCCAACTTAGGCTGCCCCCGAGTATAGTTGTTTTATGGGGAAGGTAATCAAACTGATAAAAACAACAGAACGTTCTTTTAAAAATTGACCAATCAAAATTGCCCTAACAAGTTCAATAATAAACCACAACCTCACTTTATAATCCGATTACCACAAGAAAGACGGATTTAATCAATCCTTTTAAGGTTAAAATATTTTTTTTAAAGAAACATCGAAAAATAAGGAGTGACCCACCTGTCGAGATGCAACAGCCTGTGAGTGTAGCAATAAAGAAAAAAGAAAAAAGAAATGTAATAAAGTATAAAATCTGAGCTCCGACGTCCCCTGCCAGGAAAGTTCTCAACTAATAAAAAAAATAACTCCAAAGAAATTGGGATAAAAACGAAGAATGTTGAAATAAGAGATTGGGCATCATCTACAACAAACGTCGAAAATAGGGTTCGTTTTTTAGAACCTTGAATGATACCTGCCTGAGAAATGTTACTGAAATAAATAAACAAGTCGTTCATCAAACTCAAAAAGTATCAAGGAAGAGCGTTTTATATCTTGGAAGAAAATATTTTATCTATGTCATCCATCACAGATCCTAATATATAGGTATTCCCTATCGATAAAAAGTGAAGGATTTCGGATATATTCAGTTAATATTTGGGCCATGAAATTGCAGGTATATAAGGGATTTTATATGTGCCTATAGAAAATAGTTTCTTTAAGAAATTCAATGTATCCATTAAACAAACTAATAAATAGTTTTTTATCTGTGATTAATGAAAATAATCTATTACCATATTCAATTTAGTTTTTGCTTCGATATTTATTCTACAATGTTTACTTTTTTATGATTTTTATTATTCTATAGAGTTTATTTTTTATGACCTTTATTTTTCTATAGTGTTTACCTTTTTATGGATTTTATTATTATATAGTGTTTACTTTTTTATGACTTTTATTATTCTATAGTGTGTACTTTTATGGCTTTTATTATTATATAGTCTTTACTTTTTTATAGCTTTTATTATTCTATAGTGTTTACTTTTTTATGAGTTTCATTATTCTATAGAATTTACTTTTTATAACTTTTATTGTTCTATAGTATTTACTTTTTTATGGCTATTATTATTCTATAGTGTTTACTTTTTATGGCTTTTATTATTATATAGTCTTTACTACTTTTTTATGAGTTTCATTATTCTATAGAATTTACTTTTTATAACTTTTATTGTTCTATAGTATTTACTTTTTTTATGGCTATTATTATTCTATAGTGTTTACTTTTTTATAACTTTTATTATTCTATAGTAACTTCTTTTTTATGACTTTTATTATTCAATAGTGACTTTTTTTATGACTTTTATTGTTCTGTATTTACTTTTTTATGGCTATTATTATTCTATAGTGTTTACTTTTTTATAACTTTTATTATTCTATAGTAACTTCTTTTTTATGACTTATTATTCAATAGTGACTTTTTTTATGACTTTTATTATTCTATAGTGATTTCTTTTATATGACTTTTATTATTCTATACTGTTTACTTTTTTTTATGATTTTTATTCCATAGCGTTTATTTTTTATGACTTTTATTATTCTATAGTGTTTTCTTTTTTTATGGCTTTTATTGTTCTGTAGTATTTACATTTTATGGCTTTTATTATTCTACAGTGTTTACTTTTTTTATGACTTTTAATATTCTATACTGACTTTTTTTTATTTATTATTCTATAGTGACTTTTTTAATGACTTTTATTATTCTATACTGTTTACTTTTTTATGACTTTTATCCTATAGCGTTTATTTTTTTTTTAGTTTTATTATTCTACGGTGTTTACTTTTTTTATGACTTTTATTTTACTTTTTAAAATAAAAACACAACGTATCTTACAACTGAGGTAAAAAAACTTTCAAATTCTTTAAGGAATCATGATATATGATTTAATTTTGATATAAAGCTTGTAGGTTGATAAATGAATAACAAGTTAGAAACTTCCGAAACATTAGTTAATAAGGACATTATGTGGAATGTTTGGGGAAGAGCCAAACTTTTAAAAGGTCTAACGATGATTAATAAAAAAAACTTCTTTTATCATAATGTATTTTTTTTATTAGTTAAGCTAATGTAATTAGTTTCGAAATTAATGTTCATACTGTAAACATTGCTTAGAAAATTACAGTGTTAATTATTCATATTTTATTATAATTCAAACTTCTTCATATTTCTGCAAAGTAGTTTTTAAAACATATTTATATTTTATATATCATTAATAATAACCCCCTGTAAATTTATTTTTTTGGGTTATTGCCTTTTATGTTAATTAAAAACATTGTAATTAACAGAAAAGTTTTAAATAAACAGCATATTTTCTTACTGCAAAAAGGTTTTTTTACATAAAAACACACTGGATCATATGTAAATATTACATTTATTATGCGTAGTTCAAAACTATAGGTACGCTAAAGTGGGATAAAATGTATCATTGGGTAAAATCGGTTTTTGAAATTATATATTAAATTACTACACATTTTAAAATTACGTTTTAATTTTGTTATTTTTTTTAATTTACATCGTTTAATGGAGAACATTTTATAAATAAATTAAATATCTGGATGATTTATTTCAAGTCCAAAGTCGATTTGTTTGGGTACACAAAAAAAATTGCGATAGTTAGATTTAGAAAACTTCTATATAAAGTCAAAAGTTCAATTATTCTACAAAAATATTAATTTTAAAAGCTTATAAATGACATGAGTTAACTGCAATATGCTCAACACTGTTTATATGTTAATATAATGAAGTTACATACCTGTTTTTTTAAATAAAAACTGTAAACAGAAAAACATATTTAAAAAAAATATGAATGTCATTTGTTTGTTTTATTAGATTTTAAACAGAATGTCTTAAATTAAATAAAAAATTGTCTGCGGAAAACTCAAAAATAATATCAATACAACAAATATTCCTTTATCAAAATAAAACAAAATTATACTGGTAGATATTCTATTTCAAAGATAATAAATAACGAAAAAGTCGATTTTTTAATATGGAAGATTATAAGAAAAGGATTTATACAGCTGTTATAAAAACAATCCCGTAATAATCAAATATAATCAATTTTTAAATGTTGATGGTTATTAGTCATTTTATTTTATTCAAGTTACTAATTTGACTAATCCATACTAATTTAACTAATCCATACTTCAATACTGAAGAATAATTCTACGCATCTAAAGAAAACTACTGGGATAAAGAAACCTTGAAATATTACCGAAATTTTTTATTATTCCCATTTCAAACCATTCTTTAAAAATACGAATTACTCAACTTCTTCAAAAATATTTTTGGTATTTCTCCAATAATTTTCTTAGTGTTAAAATATTTTCCAACTATCTTTTCTTTCGAATTCCTTATAGCGACATTCCATTAAAACGACCATCTCTTGTCATTATATTGAGGGTATATTTTAGTAATATAACCTCCCATCACTAAGAACTCGTAGAAACATAAATCTTTTTTTTATAAGAAAAGAAAAATAAATGCATTCCTGTCTGCTTTATAAATACAAAGTTTTTCAATCGGGGGCTTAAAATGTTGCTCATAAAATTAGATGATACATAAACTTCACCAAATTCCAAGCAACATTTACTCGGTAACAATAATGTGTCTCTGCAACCACCGTGCTATCACACTGCATTTCAGTACTAAATTACAAGTGTAAAAGTGTGGATTTATATGTATGTCAAACAAAGTTTGAGCTCTTCCGTATTTATATCAATTGTTCTAAAACTGATTTATGATACGAAAACATTATTCATTAGTTATGGAAGAAAGTAACATTTAAATACAGTTCTAAATTTTCTAAAAAGTTCATAATTCAATTTTGTAAAAAAAAAAAAAAAATTACATATAGCATATAAAATTAATGGCTGCGATTCATATGTGATGGTTACATCATTATAATAAATGTGATATCATCACAGTGAAGTAGTTTTTTTAATTACATGGCATGCACTTGTTTTAAATTGCATGTTATGTTTAACAAACTGCTTTAAAATTGTGAAAATTTTACTTTGCAATCTAAGAAGAAGTGACATTGAGAAACTGTTTTGAACAAACAGTTGAAATACTTTGCTGAACAAGAGATGACGGTTTCTACAGTAGATGTCAAAACATATCTATTGTAGTGGCTATTTTATCTAAACTAACTGAAGAAAAACTTGGAGATATCAATTCATGTTTAAACATTTCTTGGTGAACAGAGATGTGTGGTGTTTTTTTAGTTGATGTATATGCCAAAATTATTAATAAAAGAAAACTTAAAGTAAAAACATTAAAATACGTACAAGACTTTTAAATTTTTCTATAATGCGATTGAGATACGTATTGAAAATTGGTTAGTTATAAAGTATATATTTCCATTATTTCAATTGGGGATTTGTTTAAAAATGTATTATTTATTGTTCAACACTGTAGAAAAAACGTATTTAAAAATGAGTGCCTGAACCTACTCATTTTTCTTTCAAGTATAATTGCATTGTAAATTTGCCATGATGTACTTAAACTTAAGTAACCATACTTTCACAAAAAGTAGCAACGTGACTTAATATTGCTAATCTTAGCTTCTATTCAAGCGATCTTAATAAAACCTGACAAACCTTAAACAGATGTTCATAACATAATTTTTTTAATTATTTTATATCAATTACTTAAATTGAATCTGAGTTATTTCCACTCAATTATCTTATTTCCCATTCTTTTGACACGCCTTTTTAAAATTATTTCCCGTTTAAAACTTTTCAATGTCGCTTTGGTAGTTTAACGGATAAGGCACTGGACCTATGCTGATAAAGTGGATTCGATTTCCGCTAAGATTTTATTGTAATTATTGATATTTATTGAAAGGGATTTATGAAGGCAGCCTATGTAGGCAAGCATCTACTTACTTATTTTTGAGTACATGTCTTTTTGAAAATTTAAATTTATGTATTCGGCGCCACTATGTGCATCGAATGCACTCAAAATTGAGTACATTTTACTCATTTTTTGAGTAGCTATTTTTAACACTGAAGATTTTCAAGGTATGGTAGTTTATATACATTTTGAATTTCAATTTCCATGTTGTTTTCCCATTCCCATATCGTTTGTTTTGAATTTTACTAATTTATATCTACCTATTACTATGCACTGTAAAAGAAAAGTACTAAAACATGAGACTCGTTTTTCTTTAAGTACAATTCCATCGTAAATGAGAGATGGCGTACTCAAATTTAAGTAATCGTACTTCCTTAAAAATTAGTAGTGTGATTTAATATTTCGAATCTCAGCTGCTTTTCAAGCCATTTTAACAAAGCGACCTGACACACTTAAATAGTTGTTCAGAAGATGGTTTTCCACATCATTTGATGTCGATTGCTTAAATGGAAAATGGTTTTTACAAACTCAATTATCTTGCTTCCCATTCTTTTGACACAGCTTTTTAACATTTATTCTGTTTATAACTTCTTCACGTCGCCCTAGTAGTACAGCGGATAATTTGCTGGACTACGGTGCCTTAGAATATGGGTGCGATGTCCAGTAAGTCTTAGTTGTAATTATTGATATTTATTAAAAGTGATTTATGAACGCAGCTTATGTAGGCAAGCAACTGCTCTTTTTATTCATTTTACACATTTTTGAGTAGATGTTTTTTCAAAAATGAAACGTATGTACTTGTAGCTATGATAAACATCGAATGTACTCAAAAATGAGTACATTTTACTTATTTTTGAGTACCAATTTTTAAATAGAATGCCATAATATTTTCCCATTCCGGCATGTTTGTTTTGGAATTTACTTATTTGTGCACCTACTACTCTGTTACCAAACATTTCCTTAGTCATTTTACATTTTATATGCCACATACATCGGCACAATACCGGACCCTCATCACTCTTCCCCTATTCCCTTCAATAACAATACAAGAGAACAATGCACGTTTTGTTACATTAATTTACAGTCTCCACCTCACCTAAAACAACTTTAACAATCTTTCAGACACTTCATCCAACAAATCTCGCACTTTATTCCAACCCTAAAACATTAACTTCACTCCCACCCATCAAAAATACCGACGACGTATTTCAACTTTTAATACGACTTATGCAACTATCTCTTTCTCCGAGACGATAGGAGCCGCTAAAGTTAGCGCCTTATCGCTTTAGTCGAATGATTAATTGATCTGAGACATAATTAGTCTAAAAGTGGAGCGAGGCGTGGGTGATCCATAACTGCTCAGGGACAGACCGTCCCTTAATGGAAGTTTCTGTCCTCCTATGACTCTGATGGCTGAGGAGTTGTCATTTATGTGAGATCTTCAAACTTGGATTCGTAGGAAGATTGGGGAGTATTTTATCTGGGTTGGGGAAAGCTTTTAATATTTGTCTTTTCATGTAGATTGGAGTGGTTTGAGGATACAAAATGTTACTAATTGTGTGGAAGTTATTTTGTGGGTAATTAACTCGTGCTTGTGCAGAATTTAAAACACTTTCTGGAGTTGTGTTGCAATAATTGTATTTATCACAGATCTTTATCGATTTGAAACTTTATTGTGGTTTTAAAACTATAACTAAAATATTTAATGTAAATAATGAATATTTTAGAGAATTATATATTTAGTTTCATTTGAAACTGCTGTTAATGTATTTTTTAACGTTTATGAAATGTTTTGCGTACTTTTAATTCTTTTGAATGAGGACTTATAATAATAATTCAAAGTCTGTGTTAATATAAGAAATATAAAATTGTCTAAAATGAGAACATACATATCAACTACGTTCAATCTAAATATGCGATTCCTGAAATAGATGTATGTAATTGTAATAAAAATGTTTATCAAAAAAATAATATTTAACAATGGCATATTAATAATATTACTAGAAATAAAACTGTTGAATTAAAAAACAACTATTTAAGATTTTTTATAAAGGAAAACATTTTTAAACTAGTTCCAAAACTCAAAGTACATGTTTCTATTTGATCATAGTGAAATTCAATGCAATAATTCAACGATTTCCTTTATATTTAAACTTTTGTTCACTTATTTCAAAAGAATATACTCGAAACTCACATATTAACTTCTGATATATTATATATAGAGAGACATTCATTGTTAAGGATATATACTCGTAAATATTAATCGAAAAAATATTTTGAATATAACTAAACTTAATTCCATACAACTCACAGCACTCATATAACGCCTATGTACATATATATCGCCTTACATGAACTTAAAAAATCACTGTAAACAAAAGTACTTAAAAATGAGTACATGAACATACTCGTTTTTCTTTGAGTACAATTACATCGTAAATGAACGATGACGTACTCAAATTTAAATAACCGTACTTTCTCAAAAATGAAAAGTGCGATTTAATACTGCTAATCTCAGCTTCTGTTCAAGCCATCTTAACAAAGCGATTTGACAAACCTAAAACAGTTGTTCAGAAGATGGTTTTCCGCATTATTTAATGCCGATTGTTTGAATGGAAACTGAGTTATTACAATTAAATTATCTTACTTCCCATTCTTTTGGCACACCTTTTTAACATTTCTTCTGTTTATAACTTCTTCCCGTCGCCCTAGTAGCTTAACGGATAAGCATCTGGGCAGCGGTGTCTGAAGGTCTGGATTCGATTCCTATTAAGTCTTAGTTGTAATTGTCGATATGCATTGAAAGTGATTTATGAAGACAGCCTATGTGGGCTAGCATGTGCTCTTTTTATTCATTTTTACACATTGTACTTATTTTTAAGTAATCTATAATATATGTTTCAAAATTGAAACTTGTGTACTCGCCATGATCAGCATCGAATGTATTATAAAATGAGTACATTTAACTTATTTTTGAATACCTATTTTTAACAGTGATTGATTAAATTTCGCCATCCGAAGTTTGGAAGTTTGCTTAAAAGAAGTTACTAGGTTTATTTAATATCTAAAAATCATCGGTTTTTTTAATTTAAAATCCTTTTATCCACATATCCCCAGATTGATAAAACTAGCAACGGATCTTGAGTGTTTTATTTATACGATTAATACTTGATAAATTTCATAGAAATTAGAAAATCAAAAACACTTTCAACTGTTTTAGTATTAATTTTATATGTCATTTTTTGCTTTGGATTTGAATGCTTATTACAATTTTTTATTATTATTATTAATTATTAATAGCTCAAAAGCTAGGTTTTATTAACTGGGTTTTAAAAAATGACAAGTAAAGAAACTAAATTTATAATTAAGCAGTAACCACTGTCAGTGCATTACAATAATAGTTTCATGAATAAACACCTTTTACAAAACGAAACTTATAAACAAATCATTTCACTACCAGTACATTACTCGAATTTCTTTTGAAAGTTTTTGCAAATAGAAGTCATTACAAAAATAAAAAAAAAGTAAAATTGTTATTTACTATTATTTATTAAAAATAATATAAATATTAAAAATAATTAAAAATTATTATTATTTATTAAAAATAATATAAATACTTCATGAATAACATACACTACTAGATACGCTGATCATTTCTAATTTGCTTTTTTTTAAACATTGTCTTTTTACTTATAGTCTTTTCAATATTTTAAAAATATGAACTATTTGAATTATGTTTAATAAAACTATTATTGTTTACAATAGCACAATTTAAAACATTCAAATGCCTATAGAAGTGATATCTCGACCTAAGAATATCAGTTTTGCCCGCAGTATACCCAATATTTAAATTCGTTAAAAATACAAATTCATAAAAAATTTAGGTTATTTTTGTAATATATTGTTTTGAATTGTAATTAAATAAAAAAAAATTCTTCAAACATAACATCGGATTAGAATTAAAACCATCTATATTTCAACCACACATTTGGAATCCGAATCTATTTAGCAGGCTGGGCGACAAAATCCAAGGTCACGTATACCATCGGCTTCAAATTAAAACCTCGGACATGGTTTCTATACCTTCATGTACAAGTTATATTTAGTTTGATTAAATAACGTCGCACTAGAGCTGCACAGTGTGTTTGTTTGTCGACGGTTCAGTACCTATCGCCAAGGATAGACCCCGGAACACTACCTCGTATATTTGAACCATGATCATATGACGACGACAACACTTGACCCGACACCCGGCGCAACATAAATATACTTAAAAAAATTGGACCACCATAAGAATTAATGTGCAGTGGTCCGTCCCGTATGCACACCGGTGAAAATTGAGGATTATTTGAGACAACTTTTGTTATATTACTTTTATACATATTTTTTTTTATGAAATTGTGTATAAGTGCTACTACTAATCTGATCCCACCCGATCAACAGTTAATTTGTTAAGTCCTTCTTGGTCAGCTTCGCATGTCATACGTCCGGCATTGTCTGGCCAGTACGTTCTCCAGGAGACAGTATACGCCAGACAATGCTAAACGTATGACATGCGGAGGGTTAGCAGATTAGAACAGATGGAGACATATTACTCAGACGATTAAAATTTAGGATTGCAAATACAAAAAAAAAAAACATTTTTTATTTTTAAAAATGAATATAATTCAAATTCGAAAAAAAGCTGTTGAACAAATATTCGATTTAAACAATTGCGATAAAATGAACAGCATATTTAAGAACATAAATTAAACTGAAGTAAGAAGTTTAAAGAGTTTTGCATCAAAATCATACGAATGTATTCTAATAAATCTAATATGCATACATGCTGTGAAAAGCACCTTCCGCTTTATACTTACAAGGATTGTATTTTAAATCATTCGCAATAAACTCAAGCTTTAAATAATATTAAGAAACTTTCGTGGCAGGGAACGAACGTACATAAAATACACAATCAACTACAATAAATCAATAGGAAAAATGGACAATTACTTATTATTTTAACAAGCACGTAACTACAAATCAAAATTATCCATAAAACAAATATAACATCACAATATCGCATGCGAAAACGTTCGATGATATATTAAATGCAATCTCAAAATAATCAAGCATAAAGAAATAACCATTAAAATAGCAGATGTAAATTAACTTAAATAAGACATAAAAATAATTCTGCGATTTAAATTGAAGTAGGGTAAAAAAGGTTAAATATGTCTTCACTATTTTTAGATTTTAAGAAACCTTTATTTGTATGTTGATTTAAATAGTCCATCGATATCTTTAGCATCATTTATAAATAAAATTTATAACTGAATTAATTTTATAAGTAAAATATTGTTTTTAATATAACATTGTTTTATAAGTAAATTATTGTTTTATAAGTAAAATATTGTTTTATAAGTAAAATATTGTTTTATAAGTAAAATATTGTTTTCAAGTACAATATTGTTTTATAAGTACAATATTGTTTTATAAGTAAATTATTGTTTTATAAATAAAGTATTATTATATAAGTAAATTATTTATAATTTCACAATAAAATAAACTTGTAAAACTTTTGCTTGCATATCTTTCTTAATTATCAGGTACTTAAATAATTTTTGGATTTTTTAAATGTATTTATAGAGACTGCATTTAGTTTTCAGTTATAAATTAAATTTATTTTATAAGTAAAATATTGTTTTAAGTAAAATATTGTTTTAAGTAAAATATTGTTTTAAGTAAAATATTGTTTTAAGTAAAATATTGTTTTAAGTAAAATATTGTTTTAAGTAAAATATTGTTTTAAGTAAAATATTGTTTTAAGTAAAATATTGTTTTAAGTAAAATATTGTTTTAAGTAAAATATTGTTTTAAGTAAAATATTGTTTTAAGTAAAATATTGTTTTATTTTATAAGTAAAATATTGTTTTTATAATTAAAATATTTTTTTATAAGTAAAATATTGTTTTATAAATAAAATATTATTTTATAAGTAGAATATTGTTTTTATGAGTCAAATATTGATTCTTTCATAATAAAATAAACTTGTGAAAATTGTCACTTGTACATTTTTTTAAATTATCAGTTACTTAAATAATTTTTGTTTTGTTTTTAAATTTGTTTATAAATACTTCATTTTTTTTTAAATAATCAACATCCATTACTTAAAAAAATTTTACTCAAAATTGATATAAGTTTGGCTAAATAAGCTCCACTTCAAATTTTCATTAAAAATATACGAAATTTTTCTCGCCAACGACGAAATATTTGTGATATTTACGAATTTATTTCTTATTTATGATTAAAAATTTAATCGGAGCATATTCAACAATTCTTTCTTCAAATTTGATTAACGATTTTTAAAAATGATGTTGAATAGTAATTAGGATTATTAAGTATTGATATTTTCTGAATTATCGCGTTTTTTCTAAATACAAATATTACTTAAAATTTATCAATGTGCATGGAATATCGTGTTTCTGCGTTAATATTAAATTCAATTTAATAAGGTTATAAGAAAGTTTATAAATTATAAACTTAAATTATTATACTCACAATTAACAAACCATGCAGAATAAAAGAAAATGTAAATGAAAAAACTATTTCTCAAATAACATTAAATTAACTTCGATCTCAGGTACTTACCAATGGGTCGAATCTCATCCGCAAAATCATCGAACAGATCTGGAAAAGAAATAATTTTAAAAAATTTGAAAATGAGCTTTCGAATTTATTAAAATTAAAAGATAACTGTTTAAGGAATTAGGAACAGTAATACAAAATGTTTGCTCTAAAGTTTATGGATGCTGCCACTAACTTTTATCAATATGTTTAAAATATAAATAAGAAACTACTCTTGTTAAATTGTAAGATGAGCATAAGTCACTTAAAATGTTTCTATTAAAATATTTAAGTTTCCTGGACAGCCATTGTTTAACTGTAAAAAAAGAACTTAAAGATAAGTACCTAAACCTACTCGTTTTTCTTTGAGTACAATTGCATCGTAAATAAAATTGCATCGTAAAATTATGATAATATTTTTAGTAAGTTTGATAAAAAAATGGGAAATATTGCACTGTTAAAAATAGGTATTCAAAAATAAGTAAAATGTATTATTAAAAATAAAAAAACCTGTAAGGATAATATTTTTAAGACTTTCTTAGACTACAACGTTTGTTAATTTGAGAGATAATTTTTTAATAGCGAATGAGAAATGAGAAATCAATTTAATGAAATTAATTTTATGAAAAAATAAATTTTTAAATTTAATAAGTTTGATAAAAAATGGGAAATATTGCATTGTTAAAAATAGGTATTCAAAAATAAGCAAAATGTATTATTAAAATAAAAAAAACCTGTAAGGATGATATTTTTAAGATTTTCTTAAACTACAACACTTGTAAATTTGAGAGATAATTTTTTAATAGAATATATTCAAAACAGAAAAAAATTGTTTTTTTACTATAGAAAATCTAAATTTCCAATATTATTATTAGAAATTAATATTAGTATTGGAAATACTCTTTCTGAGTCTAAGGGGAATAATTAAAGAAAACGAATAGAACATAACAATATCAAGTATAGCCTTATTCGTTATACGACAAAATACTCAAAAATTTAAAAATGAAAAATCAATTTAATGAATTAAATTTTATGAAAAAATAAATTTTTAAATAAGTAGGATAAAAATTGGGGAAAATGGGAATTTTTAACATTGCAAATTCCATAAAAAATGGAATTTGCACTGTTAAAAATAGGAGTTCAAAAATAAATAAAATGTACTAATAGTTGAATACATTCAATACTTTATCATGGCTCTGAATACTTAAGTTTCAATTTTGAAAAAGACATGTACTTCAAAATTAGTACAATGGCTAAAAATGAATAAATTGAGCAGATGCTAGCCTATGTAAGCTGTATTCATAAATCACTTTCAATAAATATCGACAATTACAACCAAGAATTAACGGGAATCGAGCCCAGATCCTAAGACACTGCTGTCCAGAGCCTTGTCCATTTCACTACTAGGGCGACGTGAAGAAGTTATAAACAGAAGTAATGTTAAAAACGTGTGCCAAAGGAATGGGAAGTAAGATAAATGAGTTGTAATAACTCAGTTTCCATTTAAGCAATCGACATCAAATAATGTGGAAAACCATCTTCTGAACAACTATTTTAAGTCAGTCAGGTAGCTTTGTCAAGATGGCTTGAACAGAAATTGATATTAGAAATATTAAATAACACTGCGCATTTTTGTGAAAGTACGATTACTTAAATTTGAGTGCGTCATCGCTAAATTAAGATGCAATTGTATTCAAAGAAAAACGAGTACAATTGCATCTTAATTTAGCAAACGAAATGCTCATTTTAAGTACTTTTTTGTTACAGTGTGGAATTCAAAACGTTATATTAGCCTTTGAATATTATATATTGAGTAATGTAAAAAAATTGGAGAAAATCAAAGTAGCCTATGGAAATAGACTTACAAAAAGAAAAACAAATAAGAAAATAAAATTTATGGTCGTTCTCCCAGAAATATTTTGTAATAAATGACTGTTTAGTAACTAGTTTCAAAGTTTGAATTTATTATACTTATCCAAGATACTACATTTAATGATTCTGTTACGTTTCCCCCAAGTTTTTCTTGCGTATAAAAGTTTGATAAAAGTTTAAGTTATTACACGAATGTAAAAATAATTACAACTAGAGACTTGTATAGTTATCGTTAGATACAAACACAAGCAATCTTGGACTTGAGCCACTCTTGTAACTTTCAGAGTTTATGTATCTATTAAAGATACAAACTTCCAAACTAACCCAACCGCAAAACTTCTTAACGTCCTTTATTTTCACGTTACACACTTCGTTAAATGCCGAGAAAATATGGTGTAAAAAAGCAAAGTCCCCAGTGCAAATGCACTTGAAACAAGTAATTTCACAAGCGAGCGCCGCTCTCGAAGCCATCAGGGATTCCACAAGAAAAACGGCCAGTTGCTAACAAAAGTATTTTCTCTGTTGGGCACTAACTTTCAGGGAGCAAAAGATCTTGGGGGTGGTGGGGGTGGAAAAAAGCTTCCAAGCAGCCCCCTTTCTCGGGGCCTTCTTCTCTTCATCTAATTGCCAGGATCGTCTTTTAAGATGGATGGCTTTTGTCTTGTTCGCAGTGTTGCCGGGTTGGCGTAAATCCAGCATGTTTGGCGATTTTTTTTAAAGGACTTTTGAAGCAAGTTGCTGTAAATTTGATTAAATTAAAAATGTAAACAAAATTGAAATCCATTTTTTTAAACTAAAAATTTGTACACATTTGAGTTCTTTTTTTTAAATACAAGAAAGTGATTGAAGATGCCATTGAAAATAATGTGGGTGAGGTAATTTTTGAGTACATGCTTTTTTCAAAATGGAAATTTATGTATTCAGAACCATCATGGCTGCGGATTATTCAATTAAATTTGATGATTACATTTCATTACATTCGAAGCTTATCTTAAGAATCGATGTATCATTAGTACAGAAATACTATGTTACACTATTATAAAAGCAATTAAATAACCGTAACAAATCAACCAAACCTTATTGGGCGGAGTTAGGAGGATTTTTTCCGACACTATGTCTCAGTGACAAATAACCCGATTGATATAAATTTAATCTCGTTCGGTAGAAAATTTGGCGCAAATGCGTGTACAATCACGAAATAAAACAAAACTTAAAATGAGTTTGAAATGGGCCGATGGCGACAAATGGAAAAGCAGGTTTGTCTTTCGTTTGCTAGTGAATAATCCTAATTTCTATATAATTTGCTGAAATGACGTTTCAAGTAAAACTCTTCTGCAACACACCAGAGTTTATATCCAATTATATGTATCTCATTATTAAAGATTTAAATATAATAAGGGATACAATAAGGGAATAATATGTAGATATTGAGCTACTTTTCTCTTGAAACGATTGATTTAAGAGCAAGATATATCAATTCTAACCCTTTTTACACTTCAATTTAAGAAAACACACCTCTTCTTCAAATATATGAACATTTTCCTAAAATCTCCGGGGACCAGATAGCCCAGTGGATAAAGGCGTCGGCTGCGAATCAAAGGATTCACGGTTCGAACCTGTGCGAGGACTAGACTAAAGAATAGTAAAAAAGTAGTGGTATTGCGATCGGAGGGTTGCCAACTTCGCTACCAAAATACTAGAATGTCGTCCAGAACATCCATAAAAATTAACGGCGTGTATACGGGACTGGCGCACGATAAATCTGATCGGGGTCCTCCAAAGTCCCGACGTCGATTGAAGGCGTTGGGTGCCAGTTCAGGTGCTTCCTCGTCATCTGACCGTGGTTTAAAAATACGAGGCATCGTTCCCGGGTCTTTCCTTCGAGATAGGCACCGAACCGTCGCAAATAGCCCCCTGTGCAGCTCTAGTGCGACGTTAATTAATATATGAACATTTTCCAAAAATTTCCATTTAATAATTTTTTGCCAATTTCGAAATTTGGCGACTTTTTCCCTACATCTTGGCGGTCTCAGATTCGGCAGCCATTGTTGACCCCCCACCCCTGCTTCAGGAAACTGCAGCACTTTAGCAGATCTTGGTGATCTGCCAGGATTCATTCGTCTATCTCTTGGCTCGCACTCGGCATGACACTCTATCCCTTTTGTTCCGTTAGGGATTTTTCTTTTTCCCTTTTCTGGAAGGGTTTTTTCGTCGCCAAATTACAGAGTGAATCGACTTGGCGTCCGTCTTTAATCGCACAATGCGCGTGAGCTAATGTGCCGTGGCTTTTGTTCAGGGGCGTCTCTTCACAAGTGCCTGTTATTTCCAATAGTGGGGTTCTAACACATTATCGCTTGTGATCTTAATAAAGGGAGATATCTCAAAACTTTATATTTTTATGGTCCTAAGTTGTTTAATTATCCACAACAATGCAAGAATGGGATTTACTGAGGCTAATAAATTTTCACAGACGCATTTGTTTCATAAGTTAAACTTTCTGTAAGACATGCATATCTGTTAAGCATAATTTAATTTAAATCATGCCTTCAATACAATAAGGGAATTCTTTTAAGAGTATTCTTCATTTTTAAATTATATAATTGTCTTTGAATTACTAATAAACAAGCTTTTTTAATATAATTTTTCAACATTAAAATGAAAATAGCGAACTTTTATTGATGAATACTTCGAATATGTCATTGTTTTTTAAATTAAGTTTAATTTATCAAACCCTTTATAATTATGAATTTATAAAGTAGTAACACATGATAATCTTATATTTTTGGCATAATTATAATAGCAATGCTCCAGTTAACCAAACATTTTATTTGCATTTAGAAATAAAAATAGTTAAATAAAAATGTAAACTTTTCAAAATATACAAATTATATAAGTAAACTTGTTGTGCAATACTTTAGGGGTTATCTGCATCAATATAATTTAGTACCGATTTCTGGAAACTAGGAAAATTCTAATCATTTTTCTTTCACCTCTATGTACCACTTTTCATAGCAAATTATAATATCGGATTACGAACTATAATTTCGAACAAACTTTAACGGAATAGCAACCGATAAACGAAGAATCTAGAGTTTTATTTTAGGCAATTTAACTATTTTAGGCAATTTATATATTTAAACAAACTTTTAAATGCACCATAAAATCCTGTTGGTTTACAGCTCAACAATGAATTTTTATTAGCAAATATTCTTTATTATAGGATAATGTATTCATAACCAAAGATAAAACTAACAAAAATGTGTTGTTTTAACGGAACTTATCTTTGTTGGCGGTAATTTGATTTGAAAGCCTTTCCATTTGCCTACATCAAAAGATTCTTTTGCCATAAAGTAAATTTTGTCGCAAAATAGAACGCAATTTTTACGTTCTCATACGAAACGTCCATAAAAAGGGATTGGACCATTAGATTT
This sequence comes from Troglohyphantes excavatus, assembly GCA_963932185.1. Classification (NCBI taxonomy): domain Eukaryota; kingdom Metazoa; phylum Arthropoda; class Arachnida; order Araneae; family Linyphiidae; genus Troglohyphantes; species Troglohyphantes excavatus. Next base: position 18,451,999 of record OZ010675.1, on the reverse strand, counting down.
GATGGACCATTTTGAAATATAGATATTGCGCATCGGAAAGTATGTCATGCACTATTTGGAATTGAGTACATACTTTGAGCTTGTAGAAAGTTTGCATTGATGCATAAAGATAACATGAATTTGCACCTTCGTTGTATTTTCTTAAAATATAAATGTACCCTTGTAACCGGATCGAGAGATGTAGAAGTTTAACTTTTCACGGAGTTATGATATTGCAATATTAAACTTTGTTTATAGTTCTTAGTAAGTTGATTTTTTACGTTATAAATCCAGGCATTTAATTTTAATGTTTAGAATTTTCAAACAAAAAGGATTAAATTTGTCCTTGTAATCTGATCAAGAGATGTAAAAGTGTAACTTTTCACGAAGTTTTGATATTGCAGTATTAAACTTTGTTTATAGTTCTAAGGTTGTTAGTAAGTTGATTTTTTACGCTATAAAACCAGGCATTTAATTTTAATTCTCAGAATTTTAAAACAAAAATGATTAAATTGTATGCTCTTAAAAACTTAATTTTAAAAAATACAATATGTTTAATAAGTTTAAATATAGACGAAGTTTTATTATTGTATGAAGTATGTTAATTACATATGTATCTTCAAAGATAATCTTTAAAACGAACACACGTTTGTTAAATAGATCAAGAGGGAAAAAATACTTTTTATCAACTCTTAAACGAGTTTTGATGTCGTTGTCTGATTCGACCCCTTAACAAACAAATATCTACTTTTTTTTCAATGTATAAGACTAGATTTGAAATATGTCCTGATAACGTATGCAAGAAACTTTCCGCAATATGCCTGAATTTTGATTTGATTATTTTACCTTAACCATAACAGCGAGCTTGGAAGATTTGAAAACAGAATAATTTTTCTCTAAAAACGCCCATGTATCAGTCTCATTGAAAATGCATTATTCTGTTTTACGCTAGTGGGAAGGAAAACCTGCATTTTTAAATCGGTGTAAGAATATTTTTCATGAAATTTTAATATAACAACATAAATATACGAATATATTACATCACTCTATGTAATATCATTGAATGATTATAAAGTTGCTTAACTTACAATAATTATTAGATTTTAAAATACCCATTTACGAACTCTTTAATTTTGAAATAAATAAATAAAATAAGAATTAAATTATTTAACATTTGAGCTTCAATGTCAATAAAATAACCTTATTTTTCGTAGCAAATGGAAGAATCTCCGTTAAAAGGGTTAAATCTATTACAATTTTAATTATAAAATTATCATTAAAGATGGTTACTTTTAATTAAAGAGAAGCATGTTTAATGTTAATTTCATTAATCGTTCGCATGGAAATAAGATTGGGAATTTTATAGGGTAAAACTCATTGGACTTTTTCTCAAAATCAATTATTTCGTAATTGATTCCATGTCATTTTAAATTGCTTGTCAAGATCAGGTCTTTCTGGTAAGGTAATGAATTGGTTACTATAATCTATTTTAATGCTTGATTTAAATTGTTCTAAAAGTTTACACAATCATAAGCAAATAGAAAGAGACTGCATCAGGTATTAAAGTTAAAGAATTTTAATTAATATAGCTCCCATTTAAAATCCTTTAACGCATACCATCGAAAGTTCTTCGCTTCTAAATAGTTATGGTATTCTAACTTCATGAATAGTTAAGATACATAAAACGATGAAGCGATAATATATTAAGATAGAATAAATAAAATTATTTTAATGCAGATTACATTATTTTGTTCTTTTAAATTATAAATGTTTTTTTTTTAATTATATTGTTTCTGTATTTAATTTCTAATTAACATTAAATTACTTTCAAAATTTTTTAAATTATAAATGTTTTTTTTTAATTATATTGTTTCTATATTTAATTTCTAATTAACATTAAATTACTTTCAAAATTTAAAAGTTAAAAATAACTTAAAATTACCAAAAAGGCGCTACATTGTTAAGAATATATAAAAAGTTATTATTAAAAGTTTTTGCATACTTATAGTAAAAATTCAAATTCCTGTTGAATTCAAATTGTTGTTCATTAGGATAGTCTCTGATAAGGTACGCATTTTTACATAGGAAGAAAAATATCATTTTTATATTATCTGAGTTTTATACTAGTTTTGTACAGAATTCGTTACTATGTGCTGGAATACAGCATAAATTCTAAGTTACGAAATTTTTTATTCTGTATACAGAAACTAATACTTTTTAGAAGTTTAAACAAGCTTAATTTCCTCCTTCAATTTTAAATGCAACTTTTTCTATCATGTGAAATATTGTTATTTTAAAGACGTAAAAACTGTTCCGTAGATATGTGGAGGTCTCACAGTAAAAAGAAATATGCTCTAAAATGAGTACATGGACGTACTCGGTCTTCTTTGAGTACAATTTCATCGTAAATGAGCGATGACGTACTCAAATTTAAGTAATCGTACTTTTACAAAATTGAGCAGTATGGTTTAATATTGCTAATATCAGCTTCTGTTTACGCCATTCTAACAAAGTGACCTGATTAACTTAAAATAGGTATTCAGAAGATGGTTTTCCTACATCATTTGATGTCGATTGTGGAAACTGAGTTATTACGAATCAGTTATCTTACTTCCCATTTTTTTCCGCGCCTTTTTAACATTACTTAAGTTTATATAACTTCTTCACGTAGCTCTCGTAGTACAACGGATATGGCCGTGGACTTCGGTGCGGACGACATCAAGTAGACGGATTGGATTCGATTCCCGGTAAGTCCTGGTTGAAATTATTGAAATTTATTGAAAGTGGTTTATGAAGGCAGCCTATGTAAGCAAGCAACTGCTATTTTTATTCATTTTACTCATTTTTGAGTACATGTTTTTTTTTTCAAAAAAGAAATATATATATTCGGAGCTATGATAAGAATCGAATGTAATGAAAAATGAGTACATTTTACTTATTTTTAAGTATATATTTTAACAGTGCACTTTATATACCCGATACAACTCCTCAGGCGTTATTTATTACTTTAGTTTGATCGATAGAGTATCGGAGTAGAAAGCGAAAGGTCCCGGGTTTACATTCCGAAAGACATTACAGAGATATATAAACATAGAAATAAGATAACTATTATCGACAGCATATTATAGTTAAAAACTATAAAATAAAATAAATACTTTTCAATCCAACAGTAAATGCAACTGGCTTAAAACTTTTCGTTTCCCTCAATTCAAATAACGCAAACCATTAGAACGAACTTTATATTTTCATTTCCATGAAAGTCTTTTAAGTTAAGGTTGACAAGAGGCAGAAAAAATATGTCGCAAAATGTGAGATGTAACTTTTTTCTTCTCTCTAGACATGCATCCGAATTTTGGAACTGTCTCAAGAAATCTGTAAGGAAGAGGTTCTCTTGTAACTAAAGAAAATAAGATATAACCATTTTTTACAGTAGCCTTTTTAAATTGAGAATCGTATAATGGATGTAAACTTAGTCTTTATTCTTATAGTCTTATAAACTTAATGTTATTATTTATATTTTCTTAAATTTACGGTAAAATAGGTTATCTAAATCGAGATGTTAGTCTTAGTCAACATTAAAAGTTCTTTTTAAAAATGAGCGACATAAATCGGTTTTAAGTATATAGATGAATCTATAACTATTTAGATTAATAATTTTGGGATATAAAAAAACTAAACAGCTCCTTTTATAAGAAATTATGTACGTTAATGTCTTTATGTATACCAATGCAACTATATATGAATGCAATGGTTTAAAGCTATGTAATGATTGAAATAATTCCACAATATGCGCAATACAATGAATTTCAATGATATAGTATATCAATGATATAATATATCAATGATATAGTATATCCGTGATATTTTATATCAGTGATTAATAATATAGTATATCCATGATATAGTATATCCATGATATAGTATATCCATGATATAGTATATCCATGATATAGTATATCCATGATATAGTATATCCATGATATAGTATATCCATGATATAGTATATCCATGATATAGTATATCCATGATATAGTATATCCATGATATAGTATATCCATGATATAGTATATCCATGATATAGTATATCCATGATATAGTATATCCATGATATAGTATATCCATGATATAGTATATCCATGATATAGTATATCCATGATATAGTATATCCATGATATAGTATATCCATGATATAACTACAATATATCAATGTAATAACTACAATAATAAACACCAATGAATTTGCGTTAAGCTTTATCATCGAAAATAGTAAAGTGAGAATAAATATTTTAACTAAAAGTGCAAAATTTTAGATTTTCTCAATAAAAAAGCGACAATTTTTTTCTTAAACTTTAACAATCACAAAGGTTTTATTTTGAAAAAAGTTAGATTTAAATTAACTTTTCAGCTTAAATTATTTTTTATTTAAGTTTAAGTCTTTATTTATTCAAGCTCCGTTTCTTTAAACATAAATTTGTGATATATGATTATCCCTACTGAACAGGTTAACAAAAGACATTTTCCCTAAACTATTCATTAAACTAAATAAATAATTTAATTTTTATTATGACATTATTTTAGAAAATTATTTGGTTAGAATGATATGCGCTTTAACGATTGACGAACCGATTTTTTACTTATTAAAAAACGGTTTCCTATACATCCAGTGTATATAAACAACTCCAACTATATAAAAAAAACCATTTATTCTGGTTGGTTCAAAACATCAGACTTTTGCATAGCCATCAAACTTAAAGAGCTTTTCAGTATTTTCCAATAAAAGCAATCCAAAAGGACTTCCACGATTTGAAGTAGCTTCCTAAAGGTAGATTCTTCCTTTCAATGGCGCACATTTCTCGAAACTTACGATTTACGTTTCCCAAATCCATTTGTATAAAAGTTTAAAAAATGCAGACTGTTTTTCCATATGGTATACCTCGCATTTTTAGAATTCGAAGTTCGTAGGTTTTACTATATAAAATGTCTAGTGGACATTTCTTTTTAAAATCCCATGATTTTATGAATTGACAATATTTTTTTCTTTCGTATTTTTACTTGATAAATTTATTCAGTTGATGTTTCAGTTGACTAACCAGTGAGGAAATAGAAGAGAGAGAGATAGAAAAATAACGTTGGTATTTTTATGTCTGAGTTGGTTATCAGAACAGAAGCATTAGGTATATTTGACATGATATCGTGATGGCAGTTCGGAAAGGAACTCAAATATTTGACCAGGGGAAAATATAGTTTTATTTCTCTATATAAATATTTTCTATTGAGATATACTTCTTAATCGTACGAATTTTTCGAAATTTTCAAAAAGATTTTATTCGGTTCAAAATTTTGTTCAAATATATATCATTTTTATTTAAAGGTTCAATATACTTATTTAAATAAGTTTCATATATTTACTATTTAATTTTTTTCAACTCATTTAAATAAAAGTATTTTTTTTTAATAAAATTGCTTAATTATGTAGGGTAAGGTAGGATAAATTGGTTTCAGGATAAAAGGATCTTTTGAATTAAATATTGAATTATACTTACAGAATATTAAATATGTATATTTTGATTGATTACTTTGTTTTACGTTAAGTACATTTTAGCAAAAAAATGACATTCCTGGGTGTTTTAATTCAAGTCCAAATATCGATTTGCTTCAGTATACAAAAAAATTGTGATAGTTTGATACTTGAAAACTTCTTTATATAAAAAATAAAAGTCGCATTATATACGAATATACCTGAAAATAACCCTTTTGAAATGTATTCAAATGAAAAATTTAGAATAAAATCTTATTTATTTAGTTTTTTTTATGTTTCGCCAAAGGGGAAAATGGGTTTCCGATTAATGTTGAAGGATACACAATTCGTAAATATTTAACAATCTTCGGCAAAAGTGCAATCCTTCTATAAACATGTGAGTTTCAAAGCTTATAAATGACAAGAACTAAATGCAATATATTTAACACTGTTTATATATTAATATACTGAATTAACATACCTGCATTTTTTCAAAATAAACTGTCAACGAAAGAAAATATTTCGCTAAAAAAAAGAAAGCCTTTTTTTGTTTTATAAATAAGTGAAGCAGAATGAATGCTTTAAATGAAATAAAAAAACTTTTCCGGAACAAATTAAAAATAAAGTCAATACAGCATAGATTTCTGAATAAAATAAAATAATTTATAATATTAAATGCTGTTCATTTTCGAATGTAATAATTAATAAAAAAGCTCTTTTTTTTTTCAAAATGGCGCATTACAACTTGCTTTTAGAATAGACTGTTATAAAATACTCCGTTAATAGTCAAATATACTTAGTTTTGAAAAGTTAAAGGCTCTTGTTAATTCTATTTTATTAAAATTATTTATTTGACTTAAAATATTATTCTAATAATGCGTTTTTATACAATTTTTTGTTAGGGATTCAAATTAACCCATCCATGAATCGTAATGGGTTTCCTTAAAAAAATAATTATTAGAAATATTTTTATAAACCTCAAAATTAAATAAAAAATATACGATTATTTTTCCTATATATACATATGTGAGAACACTTCTGTAAAACAATTGTAATTTTACAAAAAAAAATTCATGGGAAAAAAAGCATACTTTGAACGTCAAAAACCCGAATTGTAAGACCCATTTTGCCTCACCTTACTCGATGAAATTAATTCACAATATAGTGTATTTATAAAATAAAAAATATTAATTTCTTACCTTAAGAAAGAATTCTCATTAAAATTTACATTATTCAAAATTATTATTTTTGGAAGGTGGTTTCATCAATAATACCACATTTTCCCCTAAGAATCGATAAGTGAAACGCATATCGCGCATTAAAAAGTTATAGTTTTAAAAAAAAATTAACATATTAAATTAAAATTAGTTTTTTTTAAATATTTATTAATCTTAATAATACAAATGCATCAAATGTATTTTAAAGTTTCTCGTTTTCCCTGATATTCAGAATCCGTATGCATTCAATTGTGCTGTGAATCGTTTAAAATTATTTTAATTATTTTCAATCATACCACCTAGTTTCTTAATTTAACAATAGAATAAGACGAAACCAGACGTTACCTTCTGATTTCAAACGTTAAGAAATTGAAATCCCAAATGTAAAGAATTACTATCCATTGAAATTAATTATTTACATTTAAATATGTTCGAATCAATGTTATGACTTTAAATTGTCATCATCACTTTAGCTAATATTAGGAAATGCTTGTTTAGAATTAAAAAATGTGAAGTCTGCATATATGAACATAAATAAATATAAAAAATAAAATTATTTCCTTCCAAATATTGACATAATTAAACTCAAATATGTTAGAACCAATATCATGATTTTAAATTGCCATCCTCACTTTTGCGAATATTACAAAATGCTTGTTTAGAATTAAAAAATGAAAACTTCTACATACATAAACATAAATAAATATAAAAATTAAAATCACTACCTTCCAACTATTGGTATGATTAATTAGTTGTTAACAAAGATTTATTTTTTTCATCCCAACTATAATTAAACCAAAGCTACAAACCGAGAATCGCTTAGGCTTAAGAAACAAAACACGATTCTCACATCCATACAACACATGTTCCTTTTATAGCTTGCAATCCATAACGGATTGTCAAGTCATTTTTCTGTTGGGGGGCGTTTTAATTAAAGCCCTTGCGTTGAATATGAATTATTTTTTCACAGAACGTCGCTCGTCAGTAAACTCGTAGAAAAAGATCCCAACAGTAATGAGCCAAAGCTAATTAAAAGAGACGCTCGCGTGTGCTGCAGAATTACATCACAAGTCCATGTTTTTTTTACTTCGTTGCCTCATTACACCGTATCGAATGGGTAGGGTACGTAATAAGTGGCGTGTTTAAATTCTCGCCGAGTTAGTTAAACTAATCAAGGGAGAGATTGAAACACACCATCGGCTTGTCAATAACTTTTGGGGTGCTTTCTCCTTCTCCTTTCGTGCCTCTGTTCTCGGTAAAAGTTTGAGGGGGTGTTTTGCATATGCAAATGGGAGCGTTTTCCCCTCCAACTTATGAATTTTTACGTCTGTTAAATGGGGTAAAATCTTTCGCCCGAATAAATTACGCTGGAGCGTCGTTAGTGTCTTTCAGTTAGATTCATGGGGCGGCTCTTGGTTTAACCAGAGCTTGAATCTCAACAACGAATTTAAATGAGATAGTTAAGTAATTTGTGGATGTTTTGTGTTATCTCTAAAGGGGATTTATTTTTAAGTGATATTTTATTCAAAGCATGACATATCTTTCATTTTTTTTCTGACAATATCTTAGGTTAAAAAAATTTAAAGTTTAGAACGGTTTTTTAGGTGAATTGTTTATTTATGAAAAAAAAATGTATATATGATTACGACATGTTAGTGTTTATTTAACTAGATTTTACTAGTAACGCCCTCATAAATATACACTATCTTCTAGTTAATAGAAAATGCAGTTCATGCGTCAATGGCCTTCGTTCAAATCTCATATAAAACAGGGATTTCTTTATGTTGTAAGCGACGTGATTTGCTTATTCACTCTGTGTATATATTGGAAAATACCTTTAATTGATAACGTGGTTAAATAAACACATATTTGTTTTAAAAAAACATAATCTTAAAACTTTAATAATAAGGCCCCAGTAGTCTAGTAGATTCGCATTCAGCTAACAGTCAGAGGAATACGAGTCCGAACCCGGCTAAGTGAACTGTACATAAAAAGAATATAAATGTTGTGATCCTGTGATCAGAATATTGCCAGATTCGCTACTAAAATACAAAATGAGTCGTCTGAAGTATTCAATAATATATATTGGGGTATATACGAGACTGGTGCACGTTAAATCTAATCGTGGTGTAACATCCTGAAGCCTATTGAGGTTGCGTTGGATGCCAAATGAGGTGTTACCTTGCCATCTCACTTTGGTCCTAAAATACGTGTATGTTTGTGTGTATTATCTGTCAGTCTCGGGGATAAAGCGGGTTTTTCTTTCGAGATAGGTCGTCGCCAATAGCCCAATGAAAAAGCTCTAGTGCAACGTGAATTAAACCAACCAAACCAACCCGAGGATTAAACTTATATGGATCATAGGGATAAAGCAAGTTAACCAGGCGAGCAAAGATCTCTCAACTACCAATCAAATCAAACTTTTCTGATGGGATGTTTCTACATTATTAAAAGGATTTAGTTAATAACTTTGACAATAATGGTCTTTGTTTGAAAATGTATCTTTATTTTTAGAAGGAATTTCCTTATTACAGATATTTCTAAAGATAATTTTATCCAATCCTTCATGAATAAACAAGCGCCCTTAAGCGACAAAAGATAATGGGCACTCCATATGATTAAAATTATGAATGTTAATGCTTACGCGCAAACCCAACTAAAGTTAATTTCTCCCCAAATAAGATTAAAATTAAGATTGTTTAATTTAAATAAAAAAAACTTATCTTTTCCAATTCGCAATCTTTAAAATTAAGATATTAAGTCTCATCCCGACGCTCCAAATGGACGCTCTTGAAAAAGCAATAACGATCCTCGAATGAGCAGAGAAAAAGCACTTTAATTTTCCATCATTAGAGAAGACATGACGACAGAAAAGATTCTTTTCAAGAAGACGAGACAGTCATTAAGAGTCTCTTTAAAAAAAAATTATAAAGATCTCATCCAATTCCTTCTTCAGGACAGATTTGGGGATTAAGGATTCTCTCGGAACCCCCCCCCCCCCTCCCCCCCCCCCCCATTTGAGGCTGGGGTGAATAGGGTGGCCGTGAAAGACGATCATGACTTCAAAAGGGTGACTTCAAAGGCCTTCATTAGATAAAAGTGGGTTAATGAATCGCCAGCTTGTTCAGGGGGGGAGGGGGAGGAATGTCCGTAATTAAGGTCAAATGGGGAGTTTACTTTTTGAAGAGGGTATAGATTGGGTGATTTTTTAAAAAAATAGCTTAAATTTGGGGTTTACCACAACAGCGGCCGTGAAAACGTCTCAATTAGAGGATTCGTGTGGAATAATTATAATTGGACAGAGCTTCGATTACAGATGATACATAAATTGTAGGAATTTTTATAACGTAGTGTTAACTTTATTAATATTTTATGCTTGAATATATGGACCATTTTATGCAACAACCGTTTAGTCCGCAATTTTTAAAAAAAAAAATTTCAACGTAAATGGAAGCCCACGGTTTCCCTTTTTATGCTAACAAAACATATAGCGGCCGAACATACAGCGCCGACAATAGACGTGTAAAGAATTGTTGATGAATGGATAGCCCTATTGATTAGTTTCCTTTAAGGTCAGTTTTTTCAAATTGAACTTTGTGTGGGTTGACCGGTTGTTGCATAACACGGTCCATATTCAATTTATATATATTTGGATAAGAAGGTGATGATGGAATTATTTTAGGCATTCAAGATAATTAAAAAACGTAAATTATAAGAATACTCATAAAATTAGGTAATGTTTGAAAATGATAGCAAAAACTTATGTAATCGAATATCACTACATTGCAATTCAAAAAATATTTATAATATCTTTTTGATCAAAAATAGTTAAAATAGGAAAATAATATAAAATAGTTTACAGTTTATAATTGAAAAACGTGAATAAAATTAATTGTGTGTGAAGATCGAGTATTTTTATAGTTAATTTATACTAGTATATTATAGTAATTGTGATTTTTAACTATACATTTTTCAAATAGAATATTTAATTACTTTAAAAAGCTGTGTAAATAGTGTGGAATTAAAATAATTTCTAATATTGTTACCAAAAGCAAAATGTTTATTGGTTCCAACTGTACTACTTCGATCTTCATCTAATTTGGATTCGGACTTCAACTATAAAACAATTCTAACAACTATTAAAACGAAATAATTTTTGAAGGTATGTTTTTAAAACGAATGTTCTTTCATTAGATCTGTTCTCGAAGTCGAACTTTTCTCTTTTAAAGAAACACATGACAAAAGTTTATTCCTCAAAGCATTACATAGTTTATCCGATTCCATGATTGGAAAAGGCAATTAGTAATTAAAATAAGACATTAAAATAGTTTCCCAAATGTCTACACCTAAAAATTGCACTTGCATTTTGAAAGAGTAAACCTATTCTGAGAAAGTTAATCACCATTTCTCAGGAACAACATCCAATAACTTATTAAAACTTTGTTGAATATTAACTATACATACAATGCATAGTAGGGGAACGTGCCATATAGTACAATTAAAGAATAAATGGTTAACATTCTATTTGTTTAAAATAAATCGATTGCATTAAAGGACATATTTAACTTGTTCCAACACTAATGAATTTTGTGGATGCACCTGAATTATTTAATATTTCCTATTTGCGTTTGGAATCCGAAGGATATAATTTGCATAATCATTCCAATACTTAATTGGAGAATTAATATTTATCATTTTTAATTTGTTTATTGTAAATAAATTTTTAACCATTTGTTTTAAAACCAGTCCACATAGTATAGAACAATACTAATACTAATTAGGAAATACAGCAATCAAAATATTTATAAAGTTTGGAATTTAATGTAAATATCGTACATTGGTATAAACGTAAAAATAATGTTCAAATGTAAACATTGGTAAATGTAAAATGAGTTAATGTTTACAATCAGATATACGGAGGTAATTAAACAACAAAAATTTAATAATTAACTATCTTAAGTCTTAATGTTCGTGCATTTCATTGGATAATTTACTAATTGATTAATTAGTTAAAATAATATTAATTCTAAATAAACAAACGGGGTATTTGGATGTCTTAGTGAAGTGGACTTTTCTCGAATTTAAGGTTAAGTGTTCGTTTGAATCTTAAAATTGTAATAGATATATAGTATTTAATTGTGCTAAGACAAACACAATTATTTTGTTTGGCAGAAATTCCTGCCGATTGTTGTTTTCCATTATTTCTAATAATGACACAATATGTCAATTTATGTCAATTGATTAGTGAATTATCACCAGGTCTCTGCACTAAGATATCGATACGAATATTTTCGAAATAATAGCAAATAAACTACAAGACAGGCCAAACATCTATGACACATTTTCGGATTTAATGTAAAATGAAGTAACTGCACTGTTAAAAATAAGTACTCAAAAATAAGTAAAATGTACTTATTTTGGTACATTCGATGCTTATCATGGCAGTGAATACATAAGTTTCAATTTATTTTGAAAAAGACTTGTACTCAAAAATGAGTACAATGAGTAAAAAGATCAGATGTTTGCCTGCATAGGCCGCCTTCATAAATCCCTTTCAATAAATATCGACAATTACAACCACGAATTACCGGGAATCGAACCCAGATCTTCAGGCACCGCAATCAAGAGCCTTTTCATTTAAATCACCAAGGCGACTTGAAGAAGTTATAAACAGAAGAACTGCTAAAAAGGTGTGCCAAAAGAATGGAAAATAAGATAATTGAGTTGTAATAACTCAGTTTCCATTTAAACAATTGACATCAAATAACGTGGAAATCTTCTGAACTCCTATTTTAAGTTTATCAGGTCGCTCTGTTAAGATCGCTTGATTAGAATCTGAGATTAACCTTATTAAATCACACTACTCATTTTTGATAAAGTACGGTTACGTTACTTAAATCTAAGTACATCATCGCTCATTTACGATGCAATTCCATTGAAAAAAAACGAGTAGGTCCAGGTACTCATTTTTTAGAGCCTTTTTTTTTACAGCGTGGAATAAGAGAGTGTAGTTTGAAATAAAATGCTTCTTCCGATGAAAAGTTTATTCAAGCAAATAAAAATGTTAGTTACAAATTTCGCCATAGATGGCGCTGTACCTTAAAAACATCGGGGAAACATCAAAAACTTGAGACAATCAGTTACAGATAATTTATTTTTTTGTGTGCAATCCATTATCTTAATGTGATCGCCTTTCATAGCTCAAACCATATTCAAACAGTATTAATTCAATCCATGTATTTGTGTTTTCACGCTTTCACTTTTAAGATGCCGCGCCCTCTATGAGTAAAAGCATGAATTAAAATATTTATTTGCTGAACAATAACTTTTCATCGAAAGAAGCATTTTATTCCAAACCGAACCTCTTACGCCAATTACTTGATTTTATAGTAAATTTTAAAATATGTCAAGGACTTTTGGCCCTTTTCATATTATAATTAATATCATCAAACAATTATTTATCATTTAAAATTATGAACCAAAATCACAAAAATAGTACGTAGGAAATATTCAAGTGTTTTTTCAAAGTCTTCCCCCATACTTACCAATAATCGAATGAATTCTTAAATCCCTGCTTGAAAATCATTAATTGCTAAAACTAACGCTTACATAAGAATTCCTTAGATTCCGATGTATCGATTTAATCGACCAAAAGAATGATTTCCAATGCATCGTTAATCTAATCGTTAAATTCAGAATTAATCTTTGTGAATACGTGCTTTTGAAAGATGTCATTTTAAACTGCCCATGATTATTAAATTATTATACGCTTTATCAATACCATAAAAAATACCGTTTATAAATAAATAAATGAAACTCAATTTTAAAAGAAAACGCACCATGCCACTTACAAAAACTAATACCCATTCCTTCCAGAGCCTAGCATTCAAATAATATTTCCCTGATAAAAAATATTTCAAAACCCACTTGACGAAAAAATAAAACCAATACTTGAGATGACGTCTGAAATTCAATTACCATCTGGAACATTAATATATCAGCTCCAAAACAGGCATTTCAAATTCAACCTGAAGATCCCCCCCTGGCCACAAAGATACAAGAAAAAAGGCACATATTATGCGGCCCTTGCAGAAGAAAGAGGGGGGGGGGGGGGGCTTGAATAATAAATGCATATAACGCTGCTTGAAATGAAGGGGGTGGTATGATAAGGAGGCTGTGGTGAAGCTATTCGATAAATTTGAAAGTATAAAAATGTGGCTCGGAGATTAATGGAGATATGCGTATGCGATAACGTAAATTACGCTGGGAGGTACCTACATCCTAAAACAAAAATATTTCTTAAAGATAAAAAAAGCGGTATTGATTTTTTACTTAAGGATGTATTAGGCACGGACGTAATTAAAAGGTGGATACTTTATCTAGAGGCTTGTTATGCGGTGGAGCGTGGATGAATGAAAGTTGAGGAATTTCTCGGTCGAGGTTGTGGTTATCTGGGAATTTGATGATTAATTTTGGGAATTGGGTGCCAGTCTGAATTTTCTCGGATGTGGTGCTGTTGAATTGAAATAATTGAGTTAGAGTATTTGTCAATAACATCTTGATAGATAAGTTAAGATTGCTAGTAATTTATGATGCAATTCCTAAGTTTTCTGTTCTTTTTAAGATTTTGCTTTTTGGTTTGTTTTGAAATTATGCATAGTATGATAGATTGTTTATACCGACTGTTTTTGTTAAATGTATACCATGAATGGAATAAGAAAATAATTTATTATAAGTCCCAAAAATAATTTATAATAGTTCTGTTACTGTACTGACATAATCTTAAACTTTATAAAATTTAGTTGTGGTTAATTATACAAACGATTTAGTTTTATGCTGTGTTTATAAATAATGCATTTTTATTTTTCATTTACTTTAGACACTTTAATTGTAAAAACGTATGTTTAAGATTCTTATAAAAATCCGCAGTTACAGGATTTTGCCAATAAGTGGATATTTTAGAACTAAGAACATTATTCTTTAAATTCAGTTTAAAACTTATTCGGATTTTCTTTGATTGAAAAAAGTTTTTTTCCCTTTGCTTTCAATTTATAAAAAAATATTATTAACTAACAAATATTTTTAACTGTTTTTTACACAGGAATAAGTGAAACGTGTATTATAGAAATAAATTAACTATATTCTATTATTTTTTTTAAAAAAATAACACAAAGTCAAATTGTGATTTTTGAGTCAACTGAAAAAAAATATATAAAATATTTTTTTAGTTATAAACTCATCCTTCTAAATAAGATTAAAAAAACTCGGCGTTAAAAGCTTCTTTTTAGTGGTAACTACAATTTCTAGGTAACCTTACCTTTAAATTAGATCAAATTAGTAAGCAAGATAAAAACATCTAAATACACATTTTGTACTTTTATTAATATGAATAACATATAAGTATCAAATGCATTGCATTTGTATTTTAAAATAACGTATAATACAAAGTCAATTATATTAAAATGCTTTGTTGCTTTTTTTACATCAGAAAAAAATAACCTACAATTATAAAACTTTTTAATCTTTGGCAAACTAGTAAAAATAGTACACAACATTTATTATAGTATTTGGTTTACAACCTTTCGTATACAAGTCTTTTCTCTCTATTTTAAAAAAAAGTAAGCCCTAGGGGGAAAAAGTCAGCCCTAGGGGGAATTTTCTGTTCTTTCAATGTTATTCAGATCGTATCTCAAAATGTAAAAGTCCTAAAATTACGAAATTAAATGAATTTGTTAAGAAATGTTTGATAAATAAGAAGAATATATTTTTGTTTCAATACTGTTATTAGTTTATAAGTTATTTAATATTAAAGTCATCGTTGATAAAATTTCGCTTACAAGTAATTTTGTCCGTCGAGTTTCTGAAACACTATTAAGAGGAGATATCTCCAATTTTTTAGGGACTGTACAAATAGGTTTGAACTGGAAATCCAAGTAAGCATTTTTTTAAAATTCGAATTAGTTTTGGATTTATAATTTTTTTAAACATTTAAACACGCTCCACTTTTTGAAGTTTTTTCACCCACATTTTTGAAACGTGATTTCTAAATTGCTATAAGTCATTTAAAATTACATATTCTCTTATTCAAAAAAATATATTAATGTTCGTTAAAACTTCTCCTTTCTGATGTTATTGGTATAGTGTTAACTTTTGGCTAATAATACGGATGTTCGGTGAATATTAGCTTCGAACCGGGATATATAGAACTATCTCCTTTCCCGCGCCTTTTCCTTTTGATAAAATCGTCTGTTTTTACTCATATGATCACTAGATATCAGCAATTGATAGCATCGGATTGGATTCTTTATCATAAAAAGCAATAACAAAAAGTGTTCATTTCAAAAAGAAGACTGAGAATGTTATGGTTGATTCATAGCTCTGATTTTATTGAATCTTCCAACAAGGAAAAAACAGTATCGATGGAACTCCTACAGGAAAAATCGAACACCGCATTATCGGGTTCCCGTCACAGTTAAATTGATTCCCATGCGTTCGCTGAAGTAAAATGAAATCAATTCATTCAGCGAATAAAAGAAAAAAAAATTCTGAATCGAACATTCCATATTCTTTTCTAAAATGGCGGCTTCTCTGGAGACGAGGAAGAAGAGGACATCAAAAATGGCCGTTATATTCGTTCTACTTTCAGCGAAAGATTTCACGAAGCGGCAGTTCAATTATTTTCCCAATATTTTTTTTTTATTTTGATAAATGGGTTTTGTTTGAGATTCAGACTACGTGCTCGAGTTTATAGAACTAGGGAAATAAATACGCTGTTGCTCAAATAAAACAGAGGAACTAACAGGAGGTTTTGTTATTTTTTTATTCGATGATTTTAGCAAAAGAAAAATACTTCCAAGAGATTTTTTGAGGCAGTGTCTGCTTTTAAATAAAAAACCTTGAATATTAAACAATCCTCCAAAAAACTCCACAGTGATAGTAATTTTTTTATAGTTATTGGATATTTATATATTATGTTTCTAAATTTCAATAGCTACTTTACAGATACTGTATAAACCATGGTATAAGAAATAATAAAGGAGGCTATATGTTTCAATAAAAATAAAGTATTCTCAGTTACCGAGTTTTTATTATAATTTGGCGAATAAGTTCCCAAAATAATTAAAATTTTGACCATTGGCGCAATTTAAGTTATGGTGCTATATTGTACTAAAGTTTTAAATAGTAAATCGGTTATTCCGGTTGTATATATACATGAGATGAATTTAAAAAGAAAAATCAAGGAAAACTTATTTAATAGAAATTTAAATATTACTTGTTTTGAAAAATACTCGTTCGTAACTGACAACACAAAATTAATATTTTTACCTATCGTACAAATTCAGGTTTAAAAAATTGTCCAGATGTCCATGCATTATTCACGGTAGCGATTTTAATCCTTGTTTAGCGATTTTAATCCTATGCATAGTGTAACCTGAAGCATTACATAAATAACCTTAATAATTTTATGCATTATATTTATTAGTTCTAAGTCTGTTATTTATATAGTACAATATGTGTTTGAGGTTTCGGAACTGATTGTAACTCTTGGTGATTTGTAACTCATAAATTACAAATTTAAATTTTAAATTATTTTAAAGAAAAGTAATGATAGGATTTTCTTTTTTAAATATTTAAATTTAATATTATTAAATATATATTTTTAATTAGGTAAGTCAAGAACACCGCAATTGCACTGCTAACAATAGGTGCTCAAAAATGAGTAAAATGTACTGATTTTTCAGTATATTCGATGTTTATCATGGCTTCGAATACATAAGTTTCAATTTTGAAAAGACATGTACTCAGAAGTAAGTACAATGGGTAAAAACGAATAAACAGAGCAGGTGCTGGCCTACATATGCTGACATCATAAATCACTTTCAATAAATATCAACAATTACAGGGATCGTAGCCCCGTGCCTTATCCGTTGTACTACCAGGGCGATGTGAAGAAGTTATAAACAGAAGAAATGTTAAAAAGGCGTGCAGAAAAAAGAATGGCTAGTAAGACAATTGAGTTATAATAACTCAGTTTCCATTTAAGCAATCGACATCAAATAATGGGGAAAACCATCTTCTGAATACCTACTTTATGTTTGTCAGGTCGCTTTGTTAAGATGGCTTGAATATAAGCTGAGATTAGCAATATTTAATCCCACTGCTCATTTTTGAAAAAGTACGGTTACTTCGATTTGAGTACATCATTGCTCATTTACGATGTAATTGTACTCAAAGAAAAATAAGTAGGTTCAGGTACTCATCTTTAAGTGCAATTTTTTTACATTGTAGTACAATATGTATTTGAGGTTCCGGAACTGTTTGTAACTCTTGATAAAATGTAACTCATAAATTAAAATTTTAAATTTTAATTAACAAATTCAAAATTTTAAATTATTTTAAAGAAAATTAATTCCAAGATTTTTTAAAAAGAATATTTAAATCGAACATCCTTTAAATATAAATATTTTTTTTAATCATACTTTTAAGATTAAAGTGCTAAATAGGTCAATAATCAACACCGCAATTGGTAGCAAAACGGTCTTATCTTTTACTTAAATTTAGAATTATTTGAGAAAGAGTTGCTATTATTAAAATAAAAAAGAATTGCTGGTTTAAAATAAGCCAATTTCAGATGTGTAATAATAAACACGGTTCAAAACCAATATGGTGGACACAAAAAAATAGCAACTTCAATCACTTTGATGGTAAGGAATACAGTATGTCCACCATGTTTATCCTTATCTCCAAGGACTTCTAAAACAACTTGGAAATCTATCTAAAACTACGTATTAATTACATTGAACATTTATCTCTCTTCGGAATATATTTCCCTTTGACATGGAACTTTGCGTTTTAAATTAATTAGGCGAACCAATTGATTTAATTATCTGAGAACACTCGAAAAGATTTCGTTCCGAAAGATGACATCGCGATCCTTAATTTGAGTTCGCAAATTTAATTTGGCAACACTGAATATTCTAAATGCTCAATTAAGAAAACGGAATTTTAGTGCTTCCTCCTTGGAAAACAAATTGAGGTAGTTTAGATTGAATGTAAGCAATTCAATTTAGGCCTCAAACATCAGTCTCTTAAGACATTTCTTAATTGAAAGGACTAATTTATACTACTTTAAGTAAAATTATTAAATCATTCGTAATTTAATTACGTTACTATTTGGTTATAACGTTTTTAACCAAAAAATATATTAAAAAAATTTAGTATTTATTTGCCAGATATTATTTTAATTACTTCACTGTTACCTATATAAGTTCATATAT
Source organism: Troglohyphantes excavatus (assembly GCA_963932185.1). Taxonomy (NCBI): domain Eukaryota; kingdom Metazoa; phylum Arthropoda; class Arachnida; order Araneae; family Linyphiidae; genus Troglohyphantes; species Troglohyphantes excavatus. Next base: position 18,433,007 of record OZ010675.1, on the reverse strand, counting down.
ACAAAGATTTTTAGAAGGCTAGATTATTTGTGAAAATATCAAAATTTTAATGTTGTCTTCTTTGAAAAGTTGTCCAATATATATATATATATATATATATATATATTGCAATCCACTACTATATCTTAATGTAAACGCTTTCCGTACCTCGAACCACATTCAATCCGTGTATCTGTGTTTTGAGGCTTTTCACTTTTCAAGGTAAAGCGCCCTCTATGAGTAAAAGTATGAATTAAAATGTTTATTTGCTGAAAAATAACTTTTCATCGCGAGAAGCATTTATTCCGAACTGAATCTCTTAAGCCAATTACTTGATTTTAAATTAAATTTTAAAATATATCATTTGTGAAAATATCAAAATTGTAATGTTGTCTCCTTTGAAAAGTAGTCCAATATATATATATATATATATATATATATATATATATATATATATATATATATATATATATATATATATATATATATATATCATATCCATGGACGACTTAAGTCGTTCAGGACCGACAGAGAGCTAGAATCTTATTAAATGATAGATTGTTAAAATTTTATATTAACTCTTATTAAATTTAGATTGTCGAAATTTCTTATTAAATCAATATTGTTGAAATTTTAAGTTAAAATTAATGACTATAATTAAGAATAAAAAAAGCCTGGCATTTACATCTTGTTAATATTTTTATCCTTCATATTCATAAAGATTTATTGTTTGCGGAATTATAATTCTTGTGTGAAGTATAATTAATCACGTTAATTACTGTTCATTCTTTTGTTGTTACAAAGAATTCTCATTGATTAGTAAATAAAAAGATTAGAAGAAATAAGGAAAGATTAAAAAAAAGAGTTACTTCGCCAAAATTTATTAATAGTTAATCCACAATTAGCCCTTAATAACGATAAATCATTTATAATAAATGTTTAGAATGCATAACAATTGGAATGGAGGTTGTTAATTAGATAAAATATTATTTTTAACTAAAATATTCGTGCTGTACCAATACTACATTAAAAAAAATTATTCATTTATTTAAAAACAAAAAAAAATTAGGTACGGTGTTTGAACTGGATATTAAATTTAATGACAAATTTCGAAAATCTAAACTAAGTATAATTAGAAAAAATATTTCCTTGTGTATATATTTTTAAAATGTTTCAAAAATTTAACCAGCGCTAATTTAATTTGTATTTTGCGTATTTAATTGTTTTATATCCTTATTAATTGTAGGCACTGAACTCGACTTTTTTAGTTAAAATGCATCGTTGAAAAGACTATCTTGTATTTCTTTAAAAATCGAAAATAATTTAGTTTTTTTTTAGAAAACTCTTTTACATACTCTTATCAAACTTGTGGATAAATCAAATAACAACTACGATAATATAAAACTTAAAAGAAATCTAGAATTATAAAAAAAGTTATATGTGTCTGTGCCAAACAAAGCACTATATTCCAATAATCGGACATGTCTGAAAATTCGTATATAGATACTATTCAACCTTTAATTTTATATCTGAGGCTTGAAATTTTAAAATTCCGTTGAGTTTTTCTTTTATAACGGTTTTACTAGCTATAGTTTTAAATGTCTTTTTAAGATTTACAATTGAAATTGAAAGTTGGTGATTGAAACAATTGAAAGTTGGCGATCGGAGATTGCTTTGGTGAAATATCTCTTTCTGACAATGATGCTTCAACGGGAAAACTAAAGTCAAAGCCACCATTCGGAAATGCCTGAATAATAGACCAGTTATTTCTATTCGAAAAAATAAAATAAAAAGAATAAACTGGAAAACGAATCACAATGGGGTAAAAAAAACATTTTAACGTGTGGAAACCACGGGTAACAGCAATTTATTTAATAATGCAAAGGCTATACACGTTGTTTCAAACCACAGTTATTTTTACATCTACTTAATTTAAAATGCCCGTGGATCATTAAATCTATAGATCTACCAAAGAGCACCAGCAATATTTTACGCATTAAATCACATATTTATTATAACTTAAATAAAACGGTCTATATATCGAATTAAAATACAATGGGAGTCTTGAGTCTGAATTTTTATGTTTATCTTAATGAGAAATAAATTAATTAAATCAAACTAATTTTGTTTCTATATGTTTATTTCAGTGAAGAGTACGTTATGCATATTTTGTAGCTCATAAAAATAAATATATGCATAGGATAATAAATATTTGTTGAACTTTCCTTATTTATTAGTACAGTAATAAAATTAAAATGCTAAAATCCCCTTTTTTATAGTGCGTTAAAATGTAATTAACTTATCTAAATGTAATTTGAAAAATCAAAAACTTTGCAACGTTATAAATTTGAAAGTTAGTAACTTTAATTAATGCTTTTATACAAACGGAATTATTTAAATTTTGTTCCAACAGTAATTAAAATAAATATGCTTTTTACATGGACTATAATTCAAAATTATTTCAGAATAATTACTGATATTTCGTTGTAAGAATTAAATCTACTTTTTTTCGAAAAAATTAGTAAATAATTGAAACTGTTTTATAGAAGTAATAAAATTTACTATCGAATTACTAACTGTATTTTTATTCATAAAATTAAATTTTATATGATCACTGAATACTCGGGGCCATACAGCTAAATTTACATAAAAGTTTTATGTATTTAAAGTATTATATTTCATTTGAGGAATCTAGTTTCAAAACCAGAAAGATAACTTTTTTCGATTTTCATATTATGACATTTAATTTTAGTTTTCCTAGAGATCTATCAGTAGGTGAAGTCATAACATTCTAAAGCAGCTCGATAATATTCATTTTGGAGTAAAAGTAGCAATTTATTACGAAAATAGATAAATAAACAAATCTACTTCAAAGTCAGATAGATCAAGATAAGTGTAGGCTTCAGTTCACCAATCACAGCTCAGATAATCAGTTGATTACTAAGTAATCAAAACCAGATATATTCCATATCTTGGTGCATAGCCAGATTGATCTCATAGCTTTATTTCAATAGAACAAAAGAAATAGATCCAAAAGAACAAAATTATATCTCAAAGTAATACATATATAGAGCTTAAATTTGGTTAAAATCTGCTCTATCTATACCAATTTGTAAAAAAAGAAGATAAAGATTGATTTTTAGTATTGTTATTGTTGAATAGATTCGAAAACAGTTATGAAAAATTATCACCAATAACTTTATTTCGAGAAATTATTTAAATAAAAAATAATAACAGAATACAAAATCTTAAATAAAAAAAATCCTTGAAATCTTAACTACATTGGTTCAGACTCCTCTTTTTAAAAAACTGTATTTCGCTGTGTTTCATATTACCAACAAATTATTATCGATTTGTTAATTATTCTTATAAATTTACCTAAACTAATGTTTATTAAATGGAAAATTTATATAAAACAACATTTTTAAGAATTCTTCTCACTGAAAACCACAACCCCGGTTTTAATAAAAATTCTCACTAGTACTTCAATAGCTTTGTAATGTCTTACCACTTTACAAAGTGCCACGCAATTTTGGTAACGACATTTATTACAGCAAACAGCCGCATTGTTACTGAAACACCGTCGACCCAATTATAGCAACTTACAGCAAACTCCTTTTCCCCACGCTTCAAAGCACCCTTAACAATTCGGAACACATAAAAAAGCCCCAGAATGGCCAAAGTGTGAATCCAGATTATTTAAATTAACTGCATCTCGCGACTCTTTGTCCAAAGCATTAATTCAGTCCCGGGATTTGTGCCAAGTTCGTCCAAGAATCTTCCTTCCAACTTTTTAAAAAATATCGCTCTTTCGTTGGGAAGCCATCCATCTCGAATGGTTTTTGTGTGGGGGAGGAAAAAGTCAACTGCAGATAACTAGATTTTGCGACAAGAAATGGGGTAAATAGTTAAGTGAGGAAAAATAAATTATCCGGGATCGGGGGGAAAAAAAATATTTTTTTATATTTTTAGAAACAAATTGTGTTTTTTTTATATATTTAGAAACAAATTGCGGCTTTTTTATGTGTGCGTCTTATACATTAGGGTGTTTTTTTAATAGATAAAAAGTATAAACTGAAAAATAATGAATGTTGAATAAAAAGTATGCACTTTCTAGAAGAAAAGTTTCTGGGAAATGTTCATCTAAGGCCTCTAATTCGAAGAAGATACAGCCACATGATAAAATATTGCGTCAAGAACACCTGCATTTGTTCCCGCTGGAAAGCGATGAAGGAGCAAAAAGAAGAATTTTGTTCATGTTTGCGAAAACCCAAGGAATGGGTCCACTATGAAATACATCGTCGTCATTACAGAAGGTTTGCGTGTAGCGCCCAGGGCGATTTATATTGTCTCTAGATGGAACTACTTGGAATTATCGATTTCTTTTGTTTTATTGTGAATTCCTATGAATGGAAATGTAACAACTGGGAGAAGATAACTATTGTTATTTGAATCGTCAGCCATTTTTCTTCGGATGTCTAGTTATACAGAGATGAAGAGTTGTTAAAAAAGACCAAAGCAAATAAAGAAGACAAAGCTCCATCTGCACTAGATAAATTTATGGTTAGGATTACTATATGTGCATATCCCATATGTACATATAGTTAAACATGCTTACGCACTTTTATAGTTTTTCGGTAGTTATAAATGGGATAACCAAATAAAACTGCAATAAGCACGCAATTTTATTCGTATATTTTATATTGCACCTAATCTCAATTTCTTTGCAGTGCACGTTTTGTTTGCTTAATCCCAATTCTCCAGGAAAATATATTTTATATTCTTCTTTCGTAAAATAATAAGTGTGTAGCAAACATTATTTTTATTCATATATGGAAAAGGATAACGTTAACAGAGAAAAATGCATATGGAGTATTTGCGTTGAATATAAAACTGACACATTGCGAGAAAAATTGAAATTTTAGCCATTTTAGATGCGAGAGCAATCCACCTATAAATTTCTTAGGATTTCTAAATGTACCTACATTTCTTACTTTTTAAATGATTCCAAACTGAAAATTACGATGCATGCTGTTAAAAACAGGTACTCAAAAATAAGTAAACGTACTCATTTTTGTGTACATTAGATGTTAATCATGGCTTCGAATACATAAGTTTCAATTTTGAAAAAGATATGTACTAAAAAATAAGTACAATGAATAAAACGCGCAGATACTTGCCTCCATTTGCTGCTTTCATAAATCACTTCCAACACTGTTAAAAATAGGTACTCAAAAATAAATAAAATGTATTCATTTTTGAGTACATTCGAAGCTCCCGAATACATAAGTTTCAATTTTGAAAAAGACATGTACTCAAAAATGAGTACAATGAGAAAAAATTATAAAAAAAAAGAGCAGATGCTAGCCTATATTGGCTGTCTTCATAAATCCTTTTCAATAAATATCGATAATTATAACAAAAACTTACCGGGAATCGAACCCATATCCTCAGGAACCGCAGTCCAAAGTCTGATCCGTTAAACAACCAGAACGACGTGAAGAAGTTATAAACAGAAGAAATGTTAAAAATATGTACTAAAACAATGGAAAATAAGCTAATTGAGTTGTAATAACTCAGTTTCCATTTCAGCAATCAACATAAAAAAATTTGGAGCACCATCTTCTGAACAACTATTTTAAGTTTGTCGGGTCGCTTTGTTAAGATGGCCTAATCAGAAGCTGAGATTAGCAATATTAAATGACACTGCTCATTTTTGTGAAAGTACGATTACTTAAATTTGAGTTCGTGATCACTCATTTACGATGCAATTTTACTCAAAGGAAAACGAGTATGTTCATGTACTCATTTTAAGTACCTTTTTTGTACATTGCAATCTAATGGAAATACGTAACAAAAAAACTGATTATTATAAATTTTTAATATAGATTTAATACGAACATCCAACTAAAATTAATAATTTTTCTACCACAAAAAAATAAACTTTCATACCTGAATGAAATAAAGCCGGTCAAAGTCCAAATTACTAAACATTAAACTTCCACCAGTTTTATAATATTAACATGAACAATTTATCTCTATTAAAAATATGACTACTGAAAATAACAAGACTAAAAAATAAACTAAAAATAACACTTAGACTCTCATTGTGACCTGGACCATTCCCTGGCTTCCCCAATATAAATTACTTTAAAATCAAAGTTAGTTTACTTTGTAAAGTATTTCACTTGTAGGAAAAAGTAATGTGATTTGTGAATAATCGTTAAATTTCAATTATAAGAATCCGTGCAACTCAAACTTACATCAATGAATAATCAACTTAAAGATGTAATTTGAATATTATTTTATACATAGTATCATTTTACTCTATGTTAATTTATAATTACTTCGAAACTGGATGAGATCTGTTTTTAAATTTGCATAGTAATAGAATCGCAACACAAACTGAAACTGTTATTTTTATTTTTGTTGAAGCAATTCCCCTATACGGGAGCTATTGATTTGGTTAAGTCTTTTTGGAATATTTCACTTTATTTCGGCAGATTAACTAATGTAGTTTTACTCAACCCACGTCTCTTAATTCTTTTGAATTCAGAAACTAATTAAAATTATTCTTGTATAAGGGTAACTTTCAAAGTAATCAGAAGCATTCTATTAAAATTACCATAATTAATTTATTTTACTTGATTGGATTGTTCAAAGTTTTCTCAAATGAACCGTGTTTCCAGTCTGTCTGTCAAACGTTCAACTTAGAATTCCAAAGTAGATATTTAATATTTGTGAGCCTTTTTTTTAATAAACCATTAAACAAATTGCGTTTTAATCAGATTATTGAAACGAAAACATATTCTATTAAAGAATATGTTTTCGTTTATAAATTTGAATTTGAAAGTACGAACACACGAATTTAAAATAAATTTGTATATATGATTAAAATATTACGATTGATGTGCTTAATTATAATTTTCTTAACTTCGTTTTTTAAAATAAATTTCACTACTTTAGTTTAAGCAATTAAAAATATCACCAAATATAATTTATAGAAATTAATCGGGTGTTATATTTAAAATTCAATGGATCCAATGAACATAGAAATATGGCTTTAATATAAAACTTGACTCTTATTATTTTTTTCCCTAATAATCAGTATAAACATTAAATTAGTTGTCTCGCGTTCGGTAAGCTGAAGAGGCCATCTTTAGGCTTCTCAGTCTAGTAAAAATCCTTGCAATTTCCTTCAAACGATAATTTTAATTTCTCTACAGTAAATATTTCTGAGAATCTGGCAATATGACGCGCACCAGACGAGCGAGATTATATAAAGCTGTCTGCAAAATTTTATATAAACTTAAATAAATCTTGCATAATAATTATCTTCCAGGGTTACATTCGAAAAATGATTTTTCGAAAGTTGGTTATTTCTCGCAATTGAAGGGATGGGTGGAAGAACCAGGCTGCTCCGCTTTTCAAAACTGTTCAGGAAGAACGAAAAATATTAAAATACAAATGCCACGTTAAAACTACGCAATAAAAATACCCAAAATCTAGACATATTTCGGGAGATACACCTCCCGTCGTCCATAAGCAGTAATGAAAAATCTGTGTTCACAACAAAATGAAAATGAACCGAGAATTGAAAGTGTTGCCAGAGAAACAAAAACTATCTCAATCGGTTGAGTTAACAATTGTGTGCCAACAAGCGGGAGATAACGGGACAGCAAAGGTTCCAGTAACAATCGAATCAGTATTGCTAAAATTGTGAAACGCCTTCAGGAAGTAGAGTTCGACTGGAGATTTGGGTTTGCAAATTAACTGTGGGTTATAAAACTTAAATGTATGATTATGTTCCCAAGAGTGTCTGGTAATGAAGGACTTCTTTACTTCTTGTTGGACAGTTTGTGCTTGCTCCTTAATGTGGAATCTGAATGCTCTTTTTGTTTGACCGATGTATGACATACCATATTGATATGCGATAATATATATGCCCCAGTTATGAAGGTCGTCAATCGGGTCTTTAAGTTGTGAAGGGGATTTTATCAAATGGTGAAAAAATGGAATGTATGACGAAAAAAACTTTAAAAATACTTAACTGTTTTAAAACTTATCAAATTTGGATAAACATTAAAGTTACCTTCCTCTATTACAAACCAGTTTTACTTTTTCACCTTTGTTCCTGGTTTTTTTTATTGGAAAAAAAACGTTGCAGTATGGTTTTTATATATAACACTATAATTCTGCAGCCAGGATTACCAATAAAATCCTTGTAGATACTACTCCGAAATCATCAATGCGACTATGAACTTCAAACAGTAAAAAATATTCGTTTCATTTAAGGATTGCATAATAAACTAAGTATAAGTCGGAATGACACCCTCTTAATGAAATTTCAAATGTGTAACACACCTTTTAGCTGGTTCAACAACCAACACACCTTCAACATTGCAACCCGGTCAGATTTAACGTTTACCAGTCCCGTATACAACGTCAATGTAAATTGAAGATAATTTCAGACGACTTCTGTTATTTAGTAGGGATTTTGTAGGGAAGGATTGCTGTAAATACCGTCGTTGTGTTTATTCACTGTGCCCAGAGGGAGTCATTTTGGCAGTGATTTGGGTAGGTGCTTTGGCACTCGCTAGTTAGTGGTGTGATGTTAAGAAGATCGGAAACTTAATAATAGCTTATTTTTGTTGTCATAGGGTTGAAGTAAAACAACTACGAGTGGTTCTTCTGTTTTCTTGGCTTGATGTTTCATGTACTGACGCGGTTTGCTTTGTAAAAGATTTAAAAGATGTTTGATAAAAGAAAGTTTTTATATTTGTATCGACGAAGAGATGAAAAGAGTGTTGCTATTATGCTTTCTAAAAGTATTCTGTTTTAAATAACTTACTGAAAACTTATTTATTTCTCTTGAGTATGGAATGGACAAGGTTTTTATTTCGTATGTTTTCCAGATATAAATGTTTAAACTGGTAGAATGATTTATAATTCCTAGAAAAAATTTATAAATATTTATACAATATTATTCGAAGTTAATTACAAAAATTTAATGTACGTCTCTTTATTTAAACTGGTTTACTATACTTTCAGTTTTACTTTAAAGTCGAAATCATATTTTGACGACAAAAAAATAAACAAAATGTGAAATGTCCAATTCGAGTGATTAAGGCTAATGTACACAAAATGTATATTTAGAAGTTAGAGTAATAATAATAATAGTTTGGCCAAAATCAATCTATTAGCTTAGTTTATTAATAATATATTTAAGCAAATAAAATACTGTTCACTACTAAAAATTGATAGAACAGAAGATTTATTTAGTAAAACCATCATATTCACACGACAAATCACTCTTTCAAAACTCTTAAGTTTAATTTATATGACCCTTGAATCAGAAATAAATATTTTAAATATATATAACGTTTCACATTTTTATTTCGGGAACACTACATTGCAAAAGAAATTCACAACCTTAAAAAGCTATATCTCTTTGGATCTATATATCATTGCGAAAAAGAGATTCTGAAATTTCATTTCGTTGAGAAAATATGTCTCTAAAAGTTTTCTTGATTATACTTTTGATTATAACTTTTGCCTTTCCAAGTGCACCCTTTTTCGCTGAATTGACGAAACCAACGTACGATATTTGCCCTACTGATATGAAAATTTCCGTATACATGCCAAAATTCAAGTTGAACACTTAAACAGTCTTAACCCATTCATTTTTATCTGCGAATTCAATAACACCTTCCCCCACATCAATTAAATTTTATAAAAATTTATCTGAATTTGTATCTACAATTATATGTAAACTGTCTTTCTAAGTTGTTTGGTTGCGAAGGTATATCCACTCAAAGACGTGATATTATTTTGAAATTGTATATTTTTCCAGTGCCTCCTATCATCTGCAGCATACCTTGCTTTTTGCCAGCTCGCCTATCCATCCTCGTTTTTCTCGCCTTCCATAGTTCTGTGCCATGTTAGTCGTAGAGCTCCCTCCGCCACCCAACTGAGGGCAACGCTTAATTTCTTAATTTTGATTTATGCAAAAGTATGTCATTCGTAATTGTACTTGGACTAAAAAAATTATTGTTTTTAAATATTTATTTTGAAAGACATTCAAGTTTTTTGGTATGTGCCATTGTAAGCTTTCATGTCATTCCTTCCATGTAAGCTGCCATTGTAAAGATTTAGTTTTACCCTTAAATACATGTTGGGTGTTTTCCAGGGCTTATTTAGGCTTTTTTTTCTATAATAATTCTGTTTTGAATGTCATCATCTGTTCCACCCTGTGTACTCAATGTTGTGCCAAGATATGAAAATACATCAACATTCTCTATAGGTTCGTTTTTAGAAAATATGTTTTTAAAAACGTTGTGTCTGTTTTTCCATTTATTCACAATGTCTTACTTTTATTATAGTTCTATTTATCTGCAATCCGATCGTTTCTGCATTTTCCCCCCCAGAATATCCGTTTTTATTAACAAGTTTACAAACATCTAAAACCACAACATGTGCATAACTCATCTTCAAAGAAAAACAAGCCAAAACAATCAAAAACGAAGCATCAAAGAATTGAGAAGATTACGCCCTTTAACATCCCTAGTCGCGGCCTCAACATCTCTGGAAACTTACCAGAAAAGCGGAGATCCTAATTTAATCATCTCCGTCTCCTGGTCGCAGAGGTGCTGTTAGCGTCTATCGAAGGCTTTTGCAAATACCGTTCGTCTCTTTCCATGGCTTAATCGCATTTTTATTCGACGTTAAATGAATTAGCTTTCGGTAGCAGAGAGAGGATCAAATCGACAGATCAAAAATTCCTTAACTTAATTAAAAGGATGGGTAAGATAGCTTCCTGTGAAAAATGGATGGCGAAGCTTGTAAAAAGATGGTTTGTCAGATAATAAATTTGTGTACTTGATGAGTATTTGGTTGCCTGTGTCGTTGTCTGTTTTATTGATGCGTGAATGGGTAATGGCATGGATTGGTGTATATACAGGGTGATAATAAATTCTTGGGGGATTGTTATTGTTTAACACATATTCACTTTTGCATTCTTCACTGTTAAAAATCCATGCTCATTTTTTAAGAAAGAGACGCTTGCTAAACACTCCGAAAAAATATTTCGTCAAACTGAGGAAATTTATTTCATCGTTTTTTTTCAAGAATTTTTTTCACAGTACCCTAAAGATAAAATCTTTAAATGAAGATGTCTAGATTTTATCATAAAGATAAGATCTAGGATACGGATTTGTAAGATACAGAATCTCGTTAAATTTATATAAATCGCTAAGTAATTACCAGATGACTTATAATAAGACTATAAATTGAACTTTAATTAGAAAAATCATAATTTTATTTTATCTATTCTCAAAACTATCGACAATATTTTAACAAGTAGGTTTCGAAAATGAATATGAGTGAAAAGAGTAAAGAATAAATATCGTAAATTTCACTAGAAACCAAATTTGTTAATTTGAATAGAAACCAATTTTATATCTGAATGTGTGTAAATAAAGATATAATTAACTTATGTACTATAGAGTAATAGCTTCAAATAATTAGAATCGTAACATTGATTGATAATACTTTATTAAATGAATTTCAAAGATAAATATGAATTAAGCAAAATTGGTTACCGTGGTTTCCCGGGGGAATTAGTTTATATTAGTATAACTCAAGTTGAATTTATTATTTCAATGAAAACAGCTAATTGTTATTATTAAAATACTTTTATATTACTCGCCTGTAGTCGTTGTAGTCATCAAATTTTACGATTAAATTTCAATTTACGATTAAATTTCAATTTCCTCTACCACATGTCATATTATTTTGAAATTCGGCATATTTCGCAATTAAATATCTCATTTAAATATTTCACGTGCGCCATAATTTAAATTAAATTGTGAATTATTTGTGTTTTTATTGAAAATGTTATAAAATGGGCTTTCAGCGCCTGGACAAAAATAACTCTGTTAAAAATAAGTACTTGAAAATAAGTAAATGTTTTTTATTACATACGATACTTTTCGTAGCTCTGGATACATGAGTTTCAATTTCAATAAAGACATGTACTCAAAAATGAGTACAAATGTGTAGATGCTTGCTGTCTTCATAGGATATCTTCATAAATCACTTGCAATAATTATCGATAATTACAACCCTTACCGAGAATCGATCCCAGATTCTCAGCACCGCAGTTCAGTGCCTTATCCGTTAAATTACCAGGGCGACATTAAGAAATTATAAATAAAAGAATTGTTTTAACAAAAGGTAGTCTAAAAAAATGGGAAGTAAAATAATTGAGTTGTATTTACTCAGTTTCTATTTAAGCAATCGTCATCAAGTAATATGAAAACCATTTTCTGGACTACTATTTTAAGTTTGTCAGGTTTTGTTAAGATCGTTTGAACAGAAGCTAATATTAGCACTATTAAATATTTCTACTTTTTGAGAAAGAACGGCTACTAGCATTTGAATATGTCATACATCCTTTTACGATGCATAATTGCATTGTAATCAAACGTCTACACCTACTAGTTTTTCTTCATGTATAGTTACTTAAAGTAAAACGAGTATAGATTCTCATGTTTAAGTACCTTTTTTTATAGGGAATTTTTCTTCAAAAAACTGAAAATATTATTCTTTATAAAAGAAAAAAATATACATATTTTTGTTTTCATATTAAAAATTTAATTTTTAAAAAAGTATTTTACCATTTAAATATAATATATTTGAAAATGCTTTAACACATTTGAACCTCGAAAGTTATTTTCGAAATTAACCTTTTTCACTCCAAGAACACTTTGCGATTTGTGTTCTTTCTATGGAACAGTTATTCCTCTTTACGTTCTTTTCCACATATTTTTTTATACTCATAAAGAGAAAAAATTCCTGATATGCTTTGTATTTGCAAGAGAACAAGTTGAAAAAAAGATTGATGTTCTAAACACAATACCATGCTGTTCTCGTTTATTTTAAAGAACAGGGAAACAAAAGAACTGATCGTTATGTTGGCGCCTGAGAGGCGACATCGGAGTGCAAAGGGTTGAAAGCTTTATATTGTTTTTAATTAAGAAAAATAAATGTTACAAATGATTCAGACCTACATTCAATAATAAAAATTTCACTTTTAAACCAAAGAGTAACCTATAAATTATTCAAACCACACAAATACACGCAGTTCTTCGATTCAAAACATGTGTCAATTGCTACAAAAGCTCGCAAGATGTTGCTTAGACATTCCGAAGAAAAAAAACAGAGTGCATAGTTTAAAACAAAATGCGTGTTCATTCAAAAAAGAATCTAAATAAACTAGTTAGAATCTTTTTTTTATTTTTAATTTTTTTTATTCTTTTCCGTTTACTAGTTAAACCGCTCCGAATGGGCAAAGTTTGCAAAGAAAAGAGGGAATTCAGCAAAAGGAATTCGCCCTATAAAGGCCAAATAATACAAAAAAAAGGGAGATTTCTTTTATTCTTGTGCGGCAGACTGAATAGTGTGCCACTGCAAATCGATTTATCGTACTCTGGCAAAAGTCTTCCTTTGAAAAGTTTCGAAAAATGTCCTGTCTGAAACTTTCGAGAGAGGTGAATGTTGGCAAATTGATCGGTTACTGTGCAAGGAATTTGTTATCTGGGTTGAGGTTTTGCGATATTTTGTATCTGCCTGTAAAAAAAAGTATTTCAATGCCATACTTTAACTTAACCATTTATTTCGAAATTCGAAACAAATATTTTATTTAAAAAATAACCAAAATTAATGTTATAATATCGATCAAGAATTAAATTGACCTATTCTGGTTTTTTTTTCTTCTTCTTTTCGGATTTCTGTTTTTTTTCCTCATTTTCAAGAATATTATACTGTAAAACAAAATTTCCTTAATAATGAGTCCATGGACGTACTTGTTTTTTTGAAGGTACAATTGCATCGTAAATGAGCAATGAAATACTCAAATTTAAGCAAATGAACTTTCTCAAAAATAAGCAGTGTGATTTAATATTGGTAATCTCAGCTTCTGTTCAAGCCATCTTAACAAAGCGATCTGACAAACATAAAATATTTGTTCATAAGATGGTTTTTCATATCATTTGATGTCGAATATTTAAATGGAAACTGAGTAATTACAACTCAATTATCTTACTTTCCACTCTTTTGTCACACCTTTTTAACATTTCTTCTATGTATAACTTCTTCCCATCGTACTGGTAGTACAACAGATAAGGCCCTGAACTGCGGTGCCTGAGGATATGATTTCGATTCCCGGTAAGTCTTGGTCGTAATTGTTGATATTTATTGAAAGTGATTTATGAAGTCAGCCTATGTAGGCAAGCAACTTATCTCTTTTTACTGATTGTACTCATTTTTGAGTACATGTCTTTTTCAAAAATGAATCTTACGTATTCGAAGCTATGATAAACATCGAATGTAATCACAAATGAGTACATTTTACTTTTTTTTTAATACCTATTTTTAACAGTGTATACAGTCTCCACAATGAACAAATCTTTATTAAGATTTTCTAGTAATACATTTGCTAACAGAAGCACTGATTATCAAGAATGGCGAATATGAATTTTAGAAAGACAATTAAAACCGTCCACTGATCTGCTTCGACAAATTCACGATTTAAGGCAATCCATTGATTTACCGTCAATAAGTCCCGACATCAACACAATATAAAACTTACTAAGAAATGTTGTGCATCAAATTTATGAAAGTAATATAGTAACATAGACAACAAAAAAAAAAGGCTATAAAAAACCTGCCAAAACCTCTTTTTAAAAAATTTCGAACACGGTGGCATCCTGACTAACAAAAATAATAGAAGAAAGCGGTACTTTCATTAATTATTAATGTATTATTTGTCAACAGGTTAAGGCGCCCTTTCATTTTGTCCACCTGTTACGAGAAATTAGTAATTGAAATGGAACAAATATTTTGTTTCGCTGAACTTTCTTTTTGTAATCGTTAGCCGAATAATATACTTAACTAGATGTTATCCGCGGTTTCACAAATGTTAACCCTTTTCACTCGTATGTCCCCGTATGGGGGACATCACTCGTTTTACCATCGCGCTCGTATGTCCCCCATATGGTATGGTACAGGGGACATCGCGTCTGTACCGTTGGGTTCGTATGTCGCCATAGAAAAAGGAATAGGAAAAACACAGAATTAAAAAATTTAATTGTTTCTTTATGTTGTGCTTTTTATTTTGTTTCTTGTTTGTAGTTTCTTCGTTGTTTTTATTGTCTTTTAGTTAGTTTTGTTACAGTTACTTACTTCTTAATAGTTATAGAAAACAGAAATTATTTGGGCAAACTGTGATAACTTAACCAAAACATTTCTGTTCGAAGTATTTCTAAGTTGATTTGCTATGGTGGAGGCGCCGGCATTACGTTCCTCCCCTAAATATTGTTTATATAATTTGTTTATATTATTACATTTCTTAGATTTTTAATGCGGTGTAGTGTAATATACTGAAGTATTCTAAGTAGTTTCAATAAATTATTTTGACACGTTCAAAAATAAAATATTATGTGGCTACATTTCCGTCCTAGGTCAAGAGTTGTATTCAGGGGTTATATTTTTAAATTTTTGATTTAAGGATGGTAAACCTTCTAGTTAAATTGGAACACATTTCCATCAAAAAAATTCATCTTGATCGAACATGAAAAAAAATTGCGAATTATTTGCTAACTTTCTAAAGCATAATTACGAGTGCAAAAGGTTAAATTTTGTTTACCCCAATGAATTGTTTTCTCCGTTTATTCTTTCCCTTTTATATTCTCGATGGCGAAATAACTGGTCTAGTGTTCAGACATCTCCTGGTACATCCCCGAATGTTAGCTTTTCCGTTACTTTTCTCTTTGAAGCATAATTGTCAGAAAGAGTCATTCCGCTAAAACAATTTCAATTGTTTAAATATATTAATTTATTTTAAAGTAGCTCATTATTGTCGAGATCTTATGGGTTTCATAACAATGTAATATTAAAACAATGCATATACTATATTTTTCCGGAGCTATGTTAAGTATCGAATGTAATCAAAAATGACTACATTTTACTTATTTATGAGTACCTATTTTTAACAGTGTACCATCTTTGGACCGTGAATTATTTCTCAACAGTGGGTCACTCTGACCACACCTACGACCCAAACAACTCGATGCACCCCCGCAAAACCAGCGTCAAGAACACACAAACATATTTAATTTATTAACGAACTCTCAAGGGAAACATTGTTTAAAATCAATGTCTCCCTTATAAATCATTTAGCTATTCCTATCCTAACAAGCCAAGGCGTACCAGCAAAAGCGGCCAGCACAGGGATTTATTGAATTATTTACGGATCGCGGCAACCTCAGTTTCCAGTGATTGGGTCACCACGCCCGCAAAAGGATTACTTCGGAAATAATGACGACCAAGGAGAATCTTCTTCTGTGATCTTTGTTTCCCAAGAAGGCCTTTTCTAATGAATGGTAAAGGCTCAGGGATGTTTTCTATAACAAAGAAGGATAGAAAACTATTCCCTTGGTCCGAAGGGAAGGGTCCCTATCCTTCGTTTGGTTGGGATGATAGGGATGTTGCAGTTGGGGTTCTGCAAACTCCCTGGATTGGGGGTATTAATGATTCAGGGATGTTTCTGATTGGGAGCTGTTTGTTTTTTTTCTTCCTAATTGGGGTATTTTTCTTCTTTTTTATATGAAATGGGTTTATTTAACAACTTTAAGGTATTTGAAGGCATTGTAATACCAGAATTGAAGTAAATGATTTTAAGTAGGATTTCAGATAATAACTTGGTCTTCTCTAATAAGTTTGATATCTTTTGGGTTAATATCTGAATTAAACACTGAGATAGAATATAATATAACTATAAGCACTGAACGAGGATTCCCAATGACCGACAATGTACTTTACCGTGCGCGCGGATGCATACAACTCGGAAGAAAGGTTTAGAAAACATTCTTCCTTGGCTATGCGGGAGTCTCATGTGACGTCACATAAATGTTTAAAAGCGGTTTTTTCCGGTGCATTTTGTCTTCTTATTCTTGTAAGTATGGAAAAACATTGTTTAAGATTTAATGTACTCATGAAATCCAGAAATGCGTTTTTAAATATACGCAAACCTGTGAGAGGACTATTTTTTCTATCTTCACTCGGTAAGGTGTAAAGTGATCGGCAACGCTTAGTCCTCGCTCCAGTGCTTATAGTTATTTTATATTCTAGCTCAGTGGGATTTAATGACATATTGGACAAGTGTGGAAACCTCTATATTTTTGTATTTTGTTTGTATTATTTATTAGGGACAGAGGGCACCACTGGTGCTGTTTTTCTTTTTAAAGAATCTATAGATATTTATGGAGGCGTTTCAATTTGTATATATAAATGTCATGTCGAAATACTGAAATATTAATTGAATTCCATATTACTGCTGGTTGCTACTTTCATAAATATTGTTCAAGTTTTTTTAAGTTACAATTTAGACAGCAATAAAAAGCTTCATATTTGTTGTTGTGTTTTCCATTTTGCGTTTTGAGATCCAAATATAAATATCATTCTGGAATTATAAACATATGAATAAATTTATTGTTATTTGATTTATTTGATTTTACTTCATGTTTATATTTTTGACTTTCCATTCTTTCGTTCCTGGGATTTCGGGGGTTTATGATCTGTTTTAGGTTTAATACCTGCAGATCATTTAGAAAAATCAAAGCTAGCAGTCCAGGCTTATTTTCAAGCACTTATTTTTAACAATGTATTGTTAGAGATATAAATACAAAACTTCCTGACAACATAAAGTGCATATTTTCTTCTGTGAAATACTGATAAACGAATATTCTGTAGTCTTTAGACAATAAAAGTAATTTTTAACTAAAGAAATTGTAGGGTCTTCCTTCTTACAAAATGGCCACCGACAGTTTACAAAAATTTACATGATTAAAAAAAATCATGGATACTCGACCATAACGCAAAAAGAAAACCCGCATCTATTTGACTATAATTAATATTTTATTTAATATGAACAGGGTTGATGCAGATTTAGGAAATAGAACAATATTACAGTAAAACTTCAAAAGCAAACTTTAACGAAAATTTTCAATTAAAAAATAAATTATTAAAACTTTCTTTTTGTAATATAATGGAATTAAAATTCCCAATTCCTTAATTATTTAATATTTTCTTTTCCGAAGAAAAGCCATTATTTAAAAAAAATATGAACAATGTGCAGTTTTATTTCATTTATTTTTAACAATCTGAAAGATCTCTTCCATAATTTAAATTAATCTCTTTCCTTCCATAACTATGTTAAGTTGTGTCTTGGACTTATGTAAAAACATTTTTAATAACTTTGGAATATTGGAATCATTTTTCATAGAAATGTCTAGCATACATGATTTCTTTGTGCAAAGAAAGAAGATTTTAATACTCTGTCTAATTAATTTTCTGATAAAAACATTTTTTATTTATTATAAGTAAAAAATATGATTATTAAGCCAATTATTTCATTTATTTCAGGGATGTTAGTATAAAAAAATACATCAATATGCTTTGATTATTAGTTTTGAATTCAAAATAAAAACTATACACGCTGTGTACCAAATAGTTTTTCTGAATAAAAATATATTTTATTTAGAACAAAGTAATTTTTTCTAGATTATCTAGATAACTAATTAATTAGATAATTACATGAAAGTAAATTAGGTAGCTATAATAGTATCATAAACAAATAATATATCCAGTTCAACAGAAACTTTAACGAGATAAACTAAAGAAAATAATGGAACAACAAAAAAATATCCTTACTAAGATTATAATAATAATAGCGTATATGGAAATCAGGAATTATTAATATATTTTTAATTAACAATTACATAGACAAATAATACCACAATAATTAAATACAAAATAATTATAATTCGCAATCAACCGTTTTTAAGGATTTCATTTCCGCATAAGCCAGATACATTGAAGACAATTGTGCTTTAGAAATTTGAAAGACTGGATTGTTAAATATATTAACTAAATCCTAAGTTAATTCTGGGCTTTTCTAAGTCGTACGTACACTGTACGAAAAAGGTACTTAAAAATGAGTACGTGAATATACACGTTTTCTTTGGGTACAATTGCATCGTAAATGATAGATGACGTACTCAAATTTAAGTAACCGTACTTCTTCACAAATGAGCAGTGTAGTTTAATATTGCTAATCTCAATATCTGCTCAAGCCATCTTAACAATTAGACCTGACAAACTTAAATTAGTTGTTCAGAAGATGGTTTCCCATATTATTTGATGTGGATTGCTTAAATGGAAAGAGTTATTACAACTGAATCATATTACTTTCCATTCTTTTAGCACACCTTTTAAACCAGTCTTCTGTTTATAACTTCTTCACGTCTCCCCGGTAATGGATAAGGAACTAGACTGCGGTGCCTTAGGGTCTGGGTTCGATTCCCGGTAAGTCTTGGTTGTCGATATTTATTGAAAGTGTAGGCTAGCATCTGTTGTTTGTATTCATTGTGCTTATTTTTGAGTACATGTCTTTTTTTAAAATTGAAACTTACTTATTTAGTACCATAATAAGCAACGAATGTAATCAAAAATGAGTACATTTTACTCATTTTTGAGTACCTATTTTAAACAGTGTAATTCAAAGAAACCACCCTACCCCTTAGGGAAAGTTTGTCATAGGTCCGTTTGAAGAGAGTTACATGCAAATCCCATCCGGTAATGGCGCCTCTTGTCGTTTCAACCTTTATTCCGGAATAGAAAAATGATTCCTTCTCTCCCGAGATTTGTTTCCGGGCTCTGGGCAAATCGCTCTCTCCTTTATGATAATGCATTTCGATTTCTCAGCAAGAGACAGAAGGGAAGAGGGCGGAAGACACTGGCTTCGAATCGATGCTAAGCAGAGGAGGCCTTCGGCGAAACGCGCACGAATCCGCCACCTGCTACGGCGAGATTTTCGTTTCGAGCTTAGCTTTAGCCATTCGTTTCACGCCGAAAAATTTATTCCAAAAACTTCCTTTCTCTTGAACTTCAAACAGGAGGAGAATAGTTGAGTTTTCGGTGCTGTGACGCTGGCTTTTATTGTTTTGACACAATGGGAAGGACGGGGTTTGGGGAATTTTAGGGAATTTATATGTTTGGGGGGAGGGGAAGAAGGGAATTTTCTTAATACGATTGGAAAAAGTGATTGAGGTTTGACACGTTTTTGGCGGAATTGTACTTGATTCGGCTTCAGAAGAAACAAAACTCAAAGAATATTATTAGCTAGAGTACGTAGTTTTAGTCGTTTAGTACGTAGTTTTAGTCATTTAGTACGTAGCTTTAGTCGTTTAGTACGTAGCTTTAGTCGTTTAGTACGTAGCTTTAGTCGTTTAGTACGTATTTTCGGTCGTTTAGTACGTAGTTTTAGTCATTTAGTACGTAGTTTTAGTCGTTTAGTACGTAGTTTTAGTCGTTTAGTACGTAGTTACACAAACACCGACACCAGCAAAAATTACTGATAGGGATTTTCTTTACACCCTTTTAATCCCTTCAGGTATTCCTAGCTTTCATTCCCTGTCTAGTAATTAGAAGTCTAGTTTCTAGTTTGAATTTATATTCTTTTAAATGGTATTAAATTGCAAGCTAAATATTTCGGACTAAAATCTGGAAGGTTACGGATTCATCCCGAAGAATCAATTATATTAATTGAAGGCGTAGGTACAAGAACCAGACAGCTGCACTTTTTTTTATTTACACTTTTTCCACTGAATCCTATAAAGAAAAAAAAATCCCGATTGCAAGAACTAGAAAGCTTTAAGCAAAGGCCATAGAGATATAAAAGGAAAAGAGTTGTACTTTTGTATTATACAATGCAAGAAACGTACAATGTTTTTCGTCCTTCTTGAATAGTTTTGAAAACTGGAGCTGTCTGGTTCTTACACCCACGTCTCCAATTATTAAAAATCTTCTTTTCAAACGATTAATAAACTATATTTGATACAAATAATTAGAGGTTGAATTATAAAATATAAGTTGAAATTTTCAAAGTTGGATGCTACTCTGAGTTATAATATATAGAAGCCATCGAGAGTTGTGTGTAAACATCGCTTAACAGAGTAAGTCACGTTTTGTACTTGCTGGAGTACGTAGTTTTAGTCGTTTAGTACGTAGTTACCCTTAAACACCGACACCGGCAAAAATTACTGATAGGGATTTTCTTTTTGAACTCTTTTTAATCCCTACAGATAGTCCTATCTTTCATTCCCTGTCTAGTAATTAGTTGTCTAGTTTCATGTAACCTAGTCTAGTTTTGGGTCTAGTTTCATGTAAACAAAATATAACAAAAATTAGCTTGCTACAGGTAAAAATTTTGTCCTTTCACACTGATCTGAACGAGAGAGTTAAGTTGTTCCGTTACTCTCAGTGAATATAACACTAGATGGCTTTAAAAGGTTGCTACGCAAACCAATGCTCAGTTGTTAGTTGGAAGATAATACGCATATAAATTATGTAATATCATTAAAAGTATAAGAATTACGCCGTCTGTTGAAAACTACTTATTATATTATAAACCTTTTGTAAGGAAATACATTTTTGCTTTCGAAAGAATAATTCAAATTCAAGACTTTAGTATTGGATTAAATATTTATTTAATTCGGCTTTTAAACAACTAATGTAAAGTGTAAAGCTAACAGTTATGATTTGCGTCTATACATTATTGCGAATATTTAAACATAAAAACAAAAGTTTACATTTACTCATTTACAACGAATGTGAGGGGCATACACATACCCATATAGAGAACAAATTGTATCCTACAATGTAATCCAAGAGAACTATACCTAGAGCGTGTTGCTCAAAAACCATTATGGAGTTAGAGTACATTTTGTAAATGTTGTATAGAGAAATTACTGTTCAAACCTATGTAAATCTTTGGAACCTGTTTATCCTTCGGAAGAGGCCAGAATTTTACACATTTACACAAATAACAGAAAATTTATAGTTTATTTAAAGTTAATTATACTTAGGAATCACAATTAAGTGTTACTGGTAAAACTCCTATTTTATTATAATAAAAATTTATTTTTGAATTTTAATGATTACATTTCTATTTATAATTTATTTAAATAAATAACCTACGTTTTAATTAATTTTTTTCTCTAAAACAATAGAAATACATTTTTTAAACGCTACATATTTTAAAACATACACCATAAACTAAAAATAATTTGCACTAAAAACATCAATCTTGAGTATTATTTCGTATCGAGTTGTTGAAAATTTTTATATGTAACATATAAAACCTTTCCTTACAGCATCTGCTACATGTTTCTAAATGATTTACTACACTTTGTAAACGTTTCCTTTCTATTTGAAATGTTTTCCTGGAAAATAGTTCTTTAAATAGCAAAGCAGTACTCCATTCTTCACAAAGTCATTGCGTTGAGTTCAACTTAAAGATTCGTTCAGCAAAAACTTAGCTACTATAAATACTCGATAACAACGGATATTTTTTTTAAAAATTCAAAATAACAAATCTTATAACATATGACATAACAGGAGAAATACTTAGGAATCACAAGGAATAACTTAGGAATCATTTTTTTTTTAATTTTAAGGATATGTTGAACTATATAACAACATTTCTTGAAAAGTATTTTTAGTATTTCATTTTTGAAATTATAGCTATTGCTACGCCTACGTGTCCACTATGAAAAGTACTTATTTACTTTCTGAAAGTATTCTAGCTATTTTCATTTGAGTTTAATATTCCATGTTCAAATAATATATAATCTCAAAAGCAATTTTATATTCTGAATATCCAACTAATATTGAATTATACCTAAAACTTTACTCTACGATTATATAATATTTTTATATTATACAGAAATTTTAATTCACAAAATATATTTTAATGGCTATCATAAATTTTATTTCTTATGCTTCTGTAGGGAAAAAAATGTGGCAAAGATGATTTTTTAAGTTTTTTCTTTCATATTTTTTCTTTTAAACATAGTTTACAATTTAAGAACTAACTAATACCAGAATATTATTTTTAAAATTTATTTAACAACAATGTTCAACGATAGTACTTCAACAGAATTTACATAAAAAGTTCAGTAAATAAAAAAAAACAAGATTCAAGGATTATAATTACTTGCAATCTTAATTGGCTTAAAAGAACAAACAGCTAAAAAATCAAAAGTTAAAATTTACAGGATTAAGAAAAAACACATTTAAAATTGAACCTCATATCAAATCTTATTAAAAACTAATCCAATTAAACACAATCCAAGCTCATTTAAATATAAATAATATTATTTTAAACAAGAGACTACACAAATCTTTTCATACACAACTTGACAAACACACAAAAAATGCATTTACAAATAAAAGTTCTACTCTTAATCTTATAAAGCTAAGAGCATTCTCTCTCTTTATCATTAATTACAAAAAATACAATGAATAATTATTTAAATCACCACAGCTCAAACTTTGAAATGCTTAACGCTAATTTTAAAAGGATTTTCATTCTCGATACAGAAGGGACTCGAATATGAACAGTAAAAAAACCAACTCCCTAAGTAGATTACTATTACCACCTGAGACTGCTTTTCGAAGGAAGGTTTTTCACGAAACAAAATCTATTTAAGCTTTCATCGTTTATAACATGGGGACTGCAGCATGGAATGCGTAACATAGCCGATCAATGGAACGGGTCTCGACATAATCGGTTCGGCTAATGGGATTCTTTAATGCCTGTAATTAGCTGAGAAGTTGCGGCGATTAACGAAGAACTTAGGCCTGAAACTTTGGTGGTGGATCGGCAGTTTGGGGCGTTGCGCTTGAAGGAAAATGGGGTATAGTTAGGGGATAATGTACCTTTAGTTACTTTCTGGTTACCTAAATTAAGTGTCTGGTTTTGAAGTTTTTATTTTATGAAATAATTTTGAAATGAAAATGTAACTGGAAATAAATATTTTGAAGGAATCTTGGTTCTAAAAAATTATTTCGTTAAAATGGTATACCAGCAATTGTTTAATGCGATTTATGATTAATTATATATAAAATGAACTTGTAGTGATCAATTAAATAAAATGGTAAAATAAATACAAGTAATATAAAGCAAAATTTATTTTTAAAAATACATAAATATTCAAATTCAAAATTTGTAATAGTTTTATTTGAATTTAGCGAATAAAATAACAAACGCTAAACTTCAAGTTAACTGAAATAAAAAGACCTTAATTGATAGAAAATAGCAAAATAGTAATTAAACTAATTACCATTTTTCATATACCAATTATTAAATAGTACAATTATTAGATTAGTGTCATTTTTATTTGGAAAACTTAATGAATAAAATGTTCCTTTAAAAGAATTTCTGTCTTCCCTATTTATATCTGTAGCTAAAGAAAGATATTAGTAATGTACTTAATGTATATTTCAAAAAACCTTAAACTTAACTACGAGTAGTAACAATTTCTTTATATAATTTGCATTGTATTAAAAAAGAATCTTAGAATATTATTAAAATTTTCTATGTTTGGAGTTTATCAGTTCAGTATATGAGCAATAATTACATTTCAATGTTATTTTCACGTCAAAATTTGTATCCAAATTCATTCTCATTTGATTTAACATACTTTCCATGTCATTTAATTAAATAATCAATAAGTTAATTAAATACACTATCTATTATCATATTAACATTCTAAATAAAGATGTGCGCCATGACATCTGAACAAGTTGTGCTCAAATATTTAGAAAGCAAATTCAACATTCAAACTTGGAGCATATGCCTTAATTACCATGAATACATGAATAACTTATCATTTTACCGATGATTAATTAATAGGGACTATGTAAGAATTTAACTTAATTAGTGCTTTTGGTATAAATAGGGATTTAAGACACGGCTGTTTAATCGATGGAATCTTCAAAGCAAGCCTTTGTAGCCCCAATCGATTCAGATGTTTCGAATAATCGATATCTGTCCAGAGAAAGGCCTCTCCTCTTTTCTTCCAAGACAGACGATCTCTCTTTCGAAATTATCTCCTCGATCTTTTGCAAAAATCGATGCCGTATTTTAGTCTGAAAGGGCATTCGCTTCTTACTCCACAATGGGGATATATTTTAGGGCATGCGATGTTGCATGCTTTTCGGACTTGAGTCTGTGTAAATTTGAAGTATTTTTACAGGTTGTGCTGTGATTTAAGTATTAAAATATCGACTCATTTATGTGTTCGTTTAGTCATGTCTGTGTCACCAATACAGCATTCTTTTCTCAATTTCTATTTCATTTTTCAAAATACTTACACTGTTAAAAATAGTTTCTCAAAAATAAGTAAAATGTACTCATTTTTGAGAGCATTCAATGCTTATTATGACTACAAATACATAAGTTTCATTTTTGAAAAAGACATGTACTCAAAAATTAGTACAATGAATAAAAATAGCAGTAAAGAAGAGCAATAAAGTGACCTATAGAACTTATATTATATGATGTGTTTAGTTTAAAACTTAATATTTGAATTTAAGTTGTAGGTAGGACAATGGTGATCCATATGCCTATATAGGCTGTCTTCCTAAATCCCTTTCAATAAATATCAACAGTCACAAACAAACCCAAACCCTCAGGCACCGCAATCTAATGCCTTATCCCTTGTACTACCATAGCAACGTGAAGAAGTTATAAACAGAAAAAAATGTAAAAAAGGTGTGCCAAGAGAATGGGAAGTAAGATAATTGAGTTGTATAACTTGGTTACTATTTTTGCAATAGACATCAAATAATGTGGAAAACCATCTTCTGAACAACTATTTTAAGTCTGCCAGGTCGCTTTTGTTAAGATAGCTTGAGCAGAAGCTGAGATTAGCAATATTAAATCACACTTTTCATTTTTGTGAAAGTGCGATTACTTAAATTTGAGTACGAAATTGCACATTTACGATGCAATTGTTCGCAAAGAAGGACGAGTATGTCCAGGTAATCATTTTTCATGTATGTTCAGGTACTCATCGGAACGAGAAAGGAAATATCAGAATTGTAAAGTTATTTTCAATTCAAGAGGTGTTATTTATATTTACAATACATGCCATTATTAATATTTTTTTTTAATTAAAAGTTTTCAGTAGAACCTACTATGTAATCATATAAAAAATATCAAAATTCATAATAGTTTTACGAATTTACAGTCCCTACTGTAATATTGTAATATGAAATGTAACTGGAGTGACTGGCCGAAGGCCCCATACTTCTTCATCGAAATAGTGCCATATTCTATATTGAACTTATTTCCATCGGAAGGGAACTGTTAAACTTTAAGCGGTTTAAACATGTATAGTAGTCCGAGAATCTATGACTTTCCCAAACATGCAAATAAATTTTAGTTAAAAAAAATATTCTATTTTGAAATATTTTATCTAAAGCGTTAGGGTATAGTTTAATAGCTTTATGTTTTAAAATTTAAATATATATAATATATATGTACTGGAAATATAAACTAAACTCTTTCCAGTGAAAACAACTTTACAATTTCGATATTTTTCCAGTCGCTCACTGGGTTAAAAATATTGCAAATTGTTTAAAAAAGTGAAGTAACAAGGAAGAAATAAATCCATCCAAGTTCAGATTCACGGAACATTCTCATCTACATAACTAGTACTCAACAAAAGAATAAACATACAAAATACACCTGACAGAAAACATAAACATAAATCCTACGCAAATCAGATAACAGAACATAAATCCATCTATTTCCTTAAGGATCATTTTCCCCAAACACCCCTTCAGGGTTACTATTTTTACGTTTTTTGCATTTTTCCTTCTCGTTTCTTCCGAATATCTCCATTTCTGAAAGAAAGAGGAAAAAAAACGCAATGCAAACAATCCTCGAATCGCGAATTCCTCTCTTTTCGCGGTCTGCAAACCTGATTCGTCAAAGTGGAACGGATCATCTTCTTCTAAAAAGGGTTACATTTCGAGACGCGGGAAACAAGCGAGACATAAAATTAAATTTAAGGCAAGTTGTCAGGAGCCTCTTCTATCTCGTCAAGAAGAACAAAATTCCTTTTCCCGCTTTTCCTGATATTCCAACTCAACTCCACTCGACTCTGCCGAACGGATCGCATTGATTTCTCTTTCCCTGTTGGCAACAGTCCCAAAGCGATCGTCAGGGAAGGGTGAAAATTGACCAAAAAAAGAAGAAGCTCAGAAGATAGAATAATAAAAAAAAAAAATGGCGACGAGGAAAAAAAGGAAGGAAATACGGTTCAGTTACAAAAAGATTCGGTGATCAAAAAAGAGTTGTAACATGTATTAATTTCGCATCAAAGTCCACTTAACTCAGGAGGAAAAATGGAAATAAGCAGTTTATTTTCAAGTTTTGTAGTTCTCGAACCGGATAAAACAAAACAAACGTTGCAGGTTCGGCAACCGGGGATAACAATTACTGGGAAGATCTCACTTGATCTATTTGTATTCCGTCTTTGTTTGGCGGTGGCGGCGAGAAAAGCGTGATCGAAATTAAAAACCAATGGCGAGAAAAAGCGAAAGAGTTATCAAAAGTTGGATTTGTGCATTGAATATGTAATTAGTTGGGACGTCTTCTTATTCTTTTAGAACGTGAGGAATTTCTGTAATTAACAATATTTTCTTTTAGCGTGTGATAGTTTATTTCAATAAAATATATCTATGCTTCATCATTTGAAATTTTTTCAGTAGTATATTTTATTAAAAGGCAAAATTTCGCCTATTTTGTAATTTATAATAATTGTTATTATATATTTATATATAAATTCTAAATTATATTTTAAATGTAACCACTACTTTAAACTAAACTTTAAAGCATAAAATGTAAATTAATAATATAACTAAAAATAAAAAAACTAATGTTTTTATTAAATCCAGATAATTTTGAACATAACGTTTCACTCGCTCATTATTAATATTCTATTTTTTAAACATCTAAGGCCCATTATTAAAACGCGAGTGAGGTTCTCGGTGATTCGTGAAACCATACCACGTGGTACGAATTCTCCAATCACCGAGTACCTCAAGCGCGTTTTACCCGTTCGTGTAGAATGAGCCTAAGAACTTCAAATATGTACGATTTTTTCTTTAAATTTAGAAATAAGTATCTGATATTTCGATTAAATATTCCAAAAGCATAAATAAAAATGAAATAGTCTAATCGTGGATTCCTATATAAAATCCTTCTTTAACCTTTTATAAATTCCACACTCCTTAAAATTTGAAATCGGATGAAGTTATCTAAAATTTGATCCTTTTCCCCCCTTTATTATATAGTTATGTGTCTTACGCACTATTTAGTTTAATTAAATACTTTCGAAAGCAAGATTTTTTAAGGTTTAGTTTAATATTTAAAATATTAGTTTGACCAGTACTCTCATCATGCTCAATATAAATGACAAATAGTTAATGACGTAATGGAAACTAATATCAAGTCAAAATCAGTGCCTTTGGGATAAAAGTTTTGAGTAATTAACACGATATTTTGTGAGATCGGCAATATTTTTTTTTAATTACGTATATAGAACTAACTTATTATTCTATTTATTTAGATAATATAACCCAAATACTCCATACTCAACCATTTTGAAGAAAGTTAAAAATAAAAATTTTAGATTGTAACAATTTATTTCAATCAAATACTAAATAGAAGCAATTTCAGAACTCTGTTTCACCTTTGTTATTCATATTTACGCATGCATATTTTTTTTTAATTTATTGCAAACTTCAATGCATTCGTGTTGAGAATAATTAGATGATTGTCACTATTTAGGTAAAATTAAAGTATTATTTAGGGGACTTTGCCCCTTACTCGCTAACGCTCGCCAACCCCTCAAAAATTGTGCATTTGAAATTCAATCACTTATAAACATGTTTTCATTTAACTCTTACCCCTGAGTAACAATTATCTTTATATACAGTATTAATTAAAAGCCAATCACCATACATTAAAATTCAATGAAGCTCTATATTATATACAAACATAATTTTACAATTTTAAACATAAAATTACTTTTTCGATAATCAAATACTCGAATATTTTGTTTGCAAATAAATAGAAATTTGTTAGTAATTAAAAAAATTAATAATGCTGAAAAAATCCAGGATAAGTCATATATTTCTAGCCCCATATATTCCGATTTAAAGATTCTTTGCGTTTCCCATTAAACTTAAACCAGATCATTATTACAACAAAACGATCTTTTGCGGTTTGTTTATGACCTTCAAAGACATCCAAACTCTCAATAGAATTACAGTTTCCCCGCACCAAACCTACAGCAAATGGCACTTCAACTCTACAGAACCCACTTTAGAACAGGAAGAGTTCGGAAGATTCTCAAAACAGATAACTTTGCGTTAATCTCGGTCAAACAATTAAGTTTTATGACATAATATTCAGGGCTGTTTAGGATTTAGATGCATAGAACACTTGATGTCTACTAATGAATAGCTAGTGGAAGCGCCCCCCGCTTTAAGATTAGCAGACTAGAGAAGCGTCGAACCGAATTCCGTAGGGGGCTTCGAGTTTAAATTATGTGATAGTAATTATGATGTTAATGAAGTCTCTGGGAGATTTAGGTAGTTTGCGACGTCGGAAAACGCGACTCGGCATTTTCGAAAAGGATTTAATCAAAATCGATTTTGGCCCTGCGGTTGGATTATTGTGACGATAAGGTTGCTTGCCTTAGAGGGTTATTCGTATAAACAATTTTCAAATGCATATTTATGTGTACCTTCGTAGCAATGTAACATGTCTTGCATAGTTAACTATGAGGAAGGATAAACAATGAATTCTGATTGGATGACAAGTAATTATCGCCAAATGAATAAAAATATTGCCAAATGCCATAAAATTTAGAATGTGGACAAAAGTGGAAAAAAAAGACCTAAAGTGGTATAAATTGAGTTAAGTGGTATAAATTGAGTTAAGTGGTATAAATTGAGTGCTATTTATGTTTTGGCTCTCACTAGGAATCGAACCGGGGACCTTATGCGTGATACGCCAAGTCTCTACCAATCAGGCTAAAGTGATCACTCAAGCCCAAGTGGTAGTATCCTGTATATGACCTTCACAATACCCCCCCCCCCCCCCACTCATTGAGTCGGACGGAAGAACGAATGATTGAGATGCCCTTGAAGTGTTATCTCGTTGTCACAGTTGTGATGGTTGATTCGATGTGATGTCTCAAGTGTTTGTTCGAAGGTTGCGTTGATCTCCAGTTCGGTAGTCACTAATGTAGCAATACGCATTTTTGGCTGTCAATCAGAATGGAACCGAGGACCTTCTGCGTGATACGCCGAGTCTCCACCAATCAGGCTAAAGTGATCACTCGAGCCTAAGTAGTAGTAATGGGAATAAAGTGACCTTCACAGTACCGCCAACTCAGTGAGTCGGACGGAGGAACGAATTTTTGATATGCCCGGGAAGTGTTATCTTGTGGTCAGTGGTTGAAGTTGTGAAAATTGATTCGATGTGGTATCACAAGCGTTTGTTCGAAGGTTGTGCTGATCTTCATTTCGGTAGTCACCAATGTAGCAATATGCGTTTTTGGCTATCACTCGGAATCGAACCGAGGACCTTCTGCATGATACGCCGATACTCTATCAGTTGGGATAAAGTGATCACTCGAGCCTAAGTGGAAGTATCGAGTATACAAAGTGATCCACACCTTTTTCAAAATTCTAATACAAAAAAATCAATATAGGTAAATAGATTTGTACATCTGTGTAAAGATTACACAATAATTATATTAAATAAAGATAATAAAACTGTTTTAATTTCATATTTTTAAACAAATAACATTGTTGGCTTCGATTACATAAATGCATTACAATTATAAAAATGTATTGTGTCAGTATTTAATATACTTTTATATATACCGAAAACAACTCAAATTCTTATCAATATAATTATGATAAAGCTTTTTCTAAATCATTCATGGAACATTAAAAGCATAAACTAAAGAAAAACTCAATCTTAAACTTATCTTTATGAGTTAGTCTTCAACAGATAGATTAACTTATAAAAATATTTCATTTTCTTCAAAACACACAATTCATGTCATACACATTTCTTTATTACAACTTTTTCGTTAAATGAATTGATATCGAAAATTAATGATTGATCGATTTATTTATCTAGAAAACTCTATCCAAAAGCAAAAAAATTTATTTTATACCATGTCATTGAAAGCAATTCATTCCAGAATCGAAGAACTGTTCTTCTAATTAACGACGACCTTTTTGTTTAACACTAAATTTCTAGCTCATTTCCGCAAGCAATAAATTGATTCGTTCCATCAGCACTCGTCCAGACATCAGCGCCATTTTTTCCCCTGGTAATTTCAATCTCCTGGGCTATTGAAAGCCCCACTGATTGCCCATAGTGTCAAAATTACTGAGCGCATCGGTCAAAGTACAATATTCCAATGCAAAAACACTTTTTTCTACTCCTAACTGTGACTGCAACGGATAAGAATGTTCTTTTTTTTTATTCATTGTTCTTGCAAAGATTTGTCATTCGGGATTGGAGGATGACATCCTTTGTGCGTGCCAAGCCATTTCATGCCTCTTTTTTAACGTCGAATTCTTTTTTTAGCCAAGTTTTCTTAATTTAGTTTCTTTTTTTTTTATGTTCGCCATTCTAACTCATTCAGAATAAGGATTCCATTTATAAAGAGTGACAGGGAGAAAATTTCACGCCAATTTTTCGCAGCATGATATGGAGTCGTATGACATCGGATATTTTGTTCTTTTATTTTTTTAAATGGCGTCTTGTAGGAAATGTAATTCGTATCTTGAAGATGGAGACGTCACTTTATCTTGTAAAAGGGTTTGTCAGAAAAAGTGTATAATTTTTGCGTTATTCACGTATCGTTTATTAAATAACTTATAAGACCTACTCCACATGTACAAAACGAATTAATAAAACTTATTTTTCTGTTTTAAGAAAGATTATAATTTGTTATGAAAGTAGTTTTTTTATTTGGAACAATATTTCTATGCTATTCAACAACCATTTTTTGATTGTAAGAAGTTCATACACAATAATAATAAATAGACTTGTTTTAAAATGTTCATTCGTTCTGTCACTTAAAGTACGAAATGCTTAAGAATAACTATCGGTAATGGAAAAGTATGTGAACTAAAGAAAATACCTTGTTTTTTGTGAAAAGTGGTGGGGGGGTACGGCATATTTTTTTGTATTGACTATTTATTATAAGTATTTTTTTTAATGTCAAATACTTTTAGATATAAGTTGCGATTTGAAAATAAACAAACAGAAGTATAGTTTTATTACACACCAAAATGCTATTAAAATCATTTGAAAAAATATTACATCTGTTATATGTATCGATTCAAAGATATAATATTTATAACATTTTCTTAATTTCTCTATATTTTCTTAGAAGATGACTGAATTTTTCAGAAAGTGCACGGTTTGAAATGATTTTCTACTAAAGGCATGTTAAATAAATCGTGAAAAAAAATTACAAGATATTATAAAAAAATTTGAATTTTTATAAATTGTAACTTAACGGCCAATAAATTTTAAATAGTAACTTGTAACTTATTGTTGGGAGATAGTCATTGTTTGATTGTATCATATTTAGCTGTATTGGCTGTATTTAGCTGTATTATTTTTGTAAAACTACTTAAATTCAAACACGTCCGTTAGCTTTAGTTGCAACAATGAAAGCAATTAAAATCTAGCTAAAAGAAAGTTTTATTTTGTGTATTTAAATTTCTACCTCAAATCAATTTGTAACCACCAAGTATAGAATCAAAAATAACAGTTAGAATTATTTTAATGTCTGTCAATTAGAATTTATAAAAGTAAACATATACTTTAAAAAAGCGATATAATCAAAAAAGTTTTTTTTAAAAATAATTATAAAGAAAGTTGAAAAGTAAGTTTATTTCTTAAAGTTGCAATTTTAAATAACTTCATGGAAATTAGCCTATTAGATAATTATTACTTGTACCGCGTTAAAGCTTAAAAAGTAGATATTTTTTCAAGTCATTCTCTCACAAACACAATTTTAAAACATACAACCAACATACATTCTACAATACAATCTTCTTCTGTCGTTACGAAGCTCTTCCAAACAGAGTTATCATAATAAATATTTTCATAGCATTCATTTTAGAAGTAAACCATCAAACTAAACTACTAGATAACGCCAATTCTTGAACTGGTTCAATTATACCAGATAGACAAAAACGTGCATTGAACATCAGAATTATTGATAATATAGTAACTCCTAGGCTGTTTAGCGGTTACTGCATACAAGCGAAAGACAATCGTTTTAAGTAGGTGCAAAACCATCCATTTGAAAATCAGATCTTTCAACGACATTATATCACAAAACAACCCTAAAACATATACTGAACAAACATTTCACAAATGCTATCCTCTTCCGTCCTTCCAAAATGCTGTTCCAGACAGAGCCACAAGAATAATTAACTGCATAAAATTTATTTAAAATGTAGACTTTTAATATTATACCCCTATATAGAACCTTTACTTAAAAAGGGACAAAGATTTTTAAAAAATTAGCCATTTGCACAATAAATAATGGATTTCAATATCAGATAACCATAAATGTTAATTGGTCATTAGAATCGCTGATAGAACAATATGTTTTAAACTACTCAACAGTTACTGTGCAAACAGAAAACAATAGTTAAGCGTGCAAAGCCATTCATATGAAAATCAGATATTTCCAAAGACATTCTGCCACAAACACAACCCTGAAACATACAACGAACACGCATTTCACAAATGCAATCCTCTTATGTCCTTCCAAAGCTTTGTTGCAGACAGAGACACAAGAATAATTAACTGCATAAAATTTATTTTAAAAATGTAGACTATTAATATTATACCACTAGATGAAACCTTTACTGAAACTGGAACGCAGGTTAAAAACATTAGTCTTTTTTGTACAATAAATAAGCAATTTCAATACCAGATAACAGTAAATATTAATTGGTCATCAGAATCACTGATGGAGCAATATGTTTTAGACTACTTAGAAAGTTACTGTGCAATCGTTAAGCGTGCAAAGCTATCCATTTGAAAATCAGATATTTCCAAAGACATTCTGTCACAAACACAACCTCACAACCAACACACATTCCACAAAGCGATCCAGTTCTGTCTTCCCAAAGCTATGTTACAGACAGGGTCACAACAACAATTAAATGCATAAAATTTATTTAAAATGTAGGCTATTAATATTATATCACTATATGGAACCTTTACTGAAACTGGAACAAAGGTAAAAAATAGCCTTATTTTGTGCAATAAATAATGAATTTCAATACCAGATAACCATACATGTTAATTGGTCATCAGAATCACTGATGAAACAATATGTTTTAGACTACTTAGAAAATAACTGTGCAAACAGAAGACAATCGTTAAGCGTGCAAAGCCATCCATTTGAAAATCAGATACTTCCAAAAACTTTCGGTCGCAAACACAACCCTAAAACATACAACCAACACACATTCCACACAGCGATCCAGTTCTGTCTTCCCAAAGCTATGTTACAGACAGGGTCACAACAACAATTAAATGCATAAAATTTATTTAAAATGTAGGCTATTAATATTATATCACTATATGGAACCTTTACTGAAACTGGAACAAAGGTAAAAAATAGCCTTATTTTGTGCAATAAATAATGAATTTCAATACCAGATAACCATACATGTTAATTGGTCATCAGAATCACTGATGAAACAATATGTTTTAGACTACTTAGAAAATAACTGTGCAAACAGAAGACAATCGTTAAGCGTGCAAAGCCATCCATTTGAAAATCAGATACTTCCAAAAACTTTCGGTCGCAAACACAACCCTAAAACATACAACCAACACACATTCCACACAGCGATCCAGTTCTGTCTTCCCAAAGCTCTGTTACAGCCAGAGTCACAACAATAATTAAATGCATAAAATTTATTTAAAATATAGGCTATTAATATTATATCACTATATGGAACTTTTACTGAAACTGGGACAAAGGTAAAAAAAATAGCCTTATTTCGTGCAATAAATAATGAATTTCAATACCAGATAACCATACATGTTAATTGGTCATCAGAATCACTAATGGAATAATATGTTTTAGACTACTTAGAAAATAACTGTGCAAACAGAAGATAATCGTTAAGCGTGCAAAGCCATCCATTTGAAAATCATATATTTTCCAAAGACTTTCTGTCACAAACACAACCCTAAAACCTACAACGAACACGCATTTCACAAATGCGATCCTCTTATGTCCTCCCAAAGCTTTGTTACAGACAGAGCCACAACAATAATTAACTGCCTAAAATTTATTTTGAAAATGTTGACTATTAATATTATACCACTAGATGAAACCTTTACGTAAACTGGGACAAAGGTTAAAAACATTAACCTTTTTTGTTCAATAAATAGCAATTTCAATACCAGATAACAGTAAATATTACTTGGTCATTAGAATCACTGATGGAACAATATGTTTTAGACTACTTAGAAAGTTACTGTGCAATCGTTAAGCGTGCAAAGCCATCCATTTGAAAATCAGATATTTCCAAAGACATTCTGTCACAAACACAACCTCAAAACATACAACCAACACACATTCCACAAAGCGATCCAGTTCTGTCTTCCCAAAGCTATGTTACAGACAGGGTCACAACAACAATTAAATGCATAAAATTTATTTAAAATGTAGGCTATTAATATTATATCACTATATGGAACCTTTACTGAAACTGGGACAAAGGTAAAAAATAGCCTTATTTTGTGCAATAAATAAGCAATTTCAATACCAGATAACAGTAAATATTAATTGGTCATCAGAATCGCTGATGGAACAATATGTTTTAGACTACTTAAAAAATAAATGTGCAAACGGAATATAATCGTTAAGCGTGCAAAGCCATCCATTTAAAATCAGATATTTCCAAAGACTTTCTGTCACAAACACAACCCTAAAACATACAACCAACACACATTCCACAAAGCGATCCAGTTCTGTCTTCTCGAAGCGCTGCTCCAGACAGAAGAGCCCACCATCATAAATAATTCCAGAAACTCTGGCAAGTGTCCCCTTCTCTGGGGACGTGTCCATCCATAGCTGCAATGGCGGACAGAGGCTTGCACTTGACCTACTTTCATCCTCCCAAACATTCCGCCTGATTTGAAATGTTATCGGATTTCGAAAAGGTCCGGGGCCCGCCTACCTCGACATGCAATCACTCACGGTAACTGGGAATGGTTCCAACTCGCCCATTTCCATCCAACAAGGCGATTAAGACGCGTTCTGCCCATTACGGATAATTACGAACCCGCCCGATAATTCATTAGTATTGGTTGGAAAACGACCGACGGAATCCGTTTAATTCGACAAAGAGAAAGAGTCAGTCCCCCTATTCCCGACCGGTTGGAACAGAAGAAAGATTGTAATGAACGAGTGTTGGGGGGGGGATATTTCTCTGGACAAAACCGATAAAAAATAGAACACGAAGATGAAAGAAATGGCTTCACAAGGAAAAAAGGATGTAAAAGTACAAAAAATGTGGGTCTTTTTAATAGAGTTGGCGATGGGAACTTGTAATGAACGTTGTGAGGAAAGAAAGATATAAAAAATACCATGGAGTAAGACACTAACTCTTATTGTAATTACAGAGGAGCGCATTAAAAGGCCAGAATAAAGACAATGGAAGTCTGCAATTGGCTCGTAGAGGTAATTTAGGAAGTTAACTTACAAAGTTATGTTTTATAAAATGAATTTTCTGAAAGTATGTATAAAATGAACGATAAAATTAATGTTTTGCTGAGTTTGAAATAAAGAAAATGGGTTTTTTTTTTGTTCAAATATGCATTGTGAGTTGGGTCGTATTGATCTGTTGTAAAGAAATTACATTTTTGGGATTAAAGAAACTAAGCAATTAAAGAAAAAAACTTCCTTTAGAGCATTTACAATAAAAAATTATGCCGACCCAGATATTTCTTAAAAGTTTTTAAGGTTATTCTGGGTGTATTTTCTTGCTGAATATGCTTTTTTTTAACGAGTGTCAATACTATTTTATAATAAAAAATTAAATAAACTTCCATTCTGACCTAATAAAAGAAAGTTTTTTTAATTAAATATTTTTATTAATTACTAATATACAAAAACATAACATCTATATATATATAAATGCGAAAAACCCACTCATCACTCATCACTAATTCTCCAACTTCCCGTATACCTATGAAGATGAAATTTGGCAAATTTGTTCCTTATACCTTAAATAGGAAAAGTAAGCTATTTTTGTTCCGATCGAACGGATTTAAGGGGTTGTAAAACCCCTTTTTCGAAACTTCTCCATAGGATTAACATGGAGAACATGTAACAATGCAAAATATAAAATTTAAACAATGGAAATTTTTAATATTATGTAACGTACGAGGAGCATTCTGATTGGCTGATGACTAAATATCGCCAAAATGTCGCCAAATAACTAAAAACTGTCGCCAAATAACTAAAAACTGTCGCCAAATTAATAAACTTCGCCAAATAAATTAAAATTTCACCGAATGAATAAAACATTTCGCCAAATTAATAAAATATCGCCAAATGAACTAAAATATGATCATATATGTAAAAATAATATAAAAACCGGCCCGTCGCACCGGGGGGGATTTAACTGTGAAAAAGAAAACAAAACGAAAAATGCTACGACCAAAAGTGCAAGCCATACGAAAAATATATTATCAAACTGAAGAGAAGTATACAGTATGAATAATATAAAGGTTCAAGACAGGAAGCCCATCGCTAAATAAAAGTTTGTAATTTAGCCTCCGTGCACTCAGTTAGTTTTGTGTTATCCATTATTTATTAGTTTACCTGCCGAGAGGCCAGTTATGTTACCACTCTACCTGTGAGTGAAGTTCTGTAATCTATATATATAAATGCGAAATCCCCACTCATTCACTCGTCACTAATTCTCCAACTTCCCGTATACCTATGAAGATGAAATTTGGCAAATTTGTTACTTATACCTTAAATAGGAAAAGTAAGCTATTTTTGTTCCGATCGAACGGATTTAAGGGGTTGTAAAACCCCTTTTTCGATGTTTGTAGCGACGTTAGTTTGGGTATCTTTAGATCTAAAAGACCTAGAGTGCTGAAATTTGGTGCATATATTCACCTTGAGCCGTAGAGATGCCCTACGAAAGGATTTTTAAAAATTCAAACTCGAAATGCCAAATAACGATCTTTTAGAAACCTTCCCATAGGATTAACATGGAGAACATGTAACAATGTAAAATATAAAATTGAAACAATGGAAAAATTTTAATATTATGTAATCAGGAGCATTCTGATTGGCTGATGACTAAATATCGCCAAATAAATAAAACCTACACCAAGTTAATAAAAACATCGCCAAATAAATTAAAATTTCACTGAATGAATAAAAATTTTCGCCAAATGAATCAAATATTGCCAAATGAACTAAAATATGATCATATTTGTAAAAATAACATAAAAATGGCGAAATTAGTGTCAAAAAATTATAAAATATATGTCAAAATGGTGAAAATATGATTGGATAACGGGATATTCCGTACTACAACAACTATGAAAATTAAATTTGGCATGGAGCATGGCATTTTAAGCCAAAATTGCTCACTAAGAAAGGATGTTCATTTAAAAAAATTCAAACTCTAACTGCCAAAAGTAAAAATCCTTGCCACTTATCCACTGACTCATCACTAAACCTTTCTTTATATGAAGGTATGCCTTTACGAGTAGTTATGTGGCGGAATCGAAAACTGTTGTTATAGACTCTGCCCCCACGAGGTACAAGTGTCAGAGGGGGATTGGGTTTGCGTAAATCTTCTGTAGTAGTGGGTAGGGGATTGATACGATTTTTTTTTTTTAAAAATTGATTTGAAGTTCAATGAAGTAAAAAATATGATTTATTTTTTATTTAAAAAAGTTAAATATTTAAAAAGTGCGGGGATAAAATCTAAAAAAAGTGCTGGGGAACCATCCCTCCTCGCATATTGATAAGGTTTACCGTACAAAAGAAAAAAATATGAAAATCTTGAATTTGGCAAATGTACCTTTTAAAATTCTTTTTCGTTTTTTTTTCTTCTTATATTTTCACCAATTTGTGAAACTTAACGACAAATGTTGACATAGGTGTCTAATAAAACTTTTTTAGATATTTTTTATTAACATTTATAAGAGTTCTTCCCGTTTAAATCTTTAGGATGTTACTAAAGGTTAAAATATGGATGGTGATCAACGGGAGTAATGCATATATATCCACCTTATTGTGTAGACAACTTCATAGTAGCAATCTTTCCAGTTCTTGCCAATAAAATTTCGTTTCAAATTAGTACTTTTAATACTGTGGTTTCCCCTCATGGGTGACAAATTAAGAATTATGTTTATTTCGCTATAAATATTGTATTTGTATCAATTTTGTAATTTATTTCCTTCCCGTGCGTAGAACGGGTATTTTAGCTAGTTGTTATATATTAAAGAAACTTATATATTAAATACAAAAAAGTGTGGACGTTATATATCAGGCGTCCTAAAATTTATATGTTAAACAGCTTGGAAAACAACTCAACGTAAAATATATTTTAAAATCAGAGCATACTCGTTAAAATTAAGAATTATGCCTAAATTGTAAGAATTTATCTAAGGCGTAAACGGGAAAAGTTTGTGTTGATGAATAACACCACATTTTTTTTCAAAATCGTTTTTTTAATATATATTTTTTTTCAAGTCAAGTTCTCAATGCACAACATCACATTTCCAAGATGTATTGACCAAAAGTGTCTGAATTCAATCTAAAAAAACATTCAAAATCATGGGGTTGGATCCAAAAGTATCTGGCTGTCAATCATTTTTGGCGTCTCCTGCAAAATTTATGAAAACGGATCTATCTGGTTTTGAAACTAAACGGCTCAATTAGCTGGAAAAAAGCACTATGGAAAGCCACTCTGAATCTATAATACATGTGGAAAATAAGCGCGTTTTTATTATTTATATAAAATAAACCAAAAAGGACTTAAAATTTAGATGATTAGCACTAACCTATAAACTAACTTAGACATCGTGTAACCAGTTTTCCATTGGCTACAACTGCACAAATTGAAATCCGCTATTAGATATCCCATATATAGGATTTGTATAGTTGTTATGTATTTTAAAATTATATGGAATTTTCCAAAATGTTATAAATATTAATTGTATTTAAATGAATATAATTTTGTCCTACGATTTAACCCCTCTAAATGTCTTTGAGAGGTTTGAAACCAGGAAACACTTGAACGCTCTTAACAGAGCTTCTGAGGTCACTAATTGGGACATTCAAATTACATAACCGAGAGACAAGTACAGGGAGGCCTAGTTTGTTTATATATCAGTAGAAACATGATATTAGAAGACACTTAAAACTTTGTTGATTACAATAGTCCCTTAGCTTTAGATAGAAATTATAGCATTCTGCAGTTATGTTTTTAAAGAAAATCAAAGAACAAGTAATACAATAAGTATTTAAAAACTTGCCTTCAACTATTAAATTCCCATAGGTAACAAAGTAAATCGTTTTTATTCAAAAGCATTTAGTATCACTACACACATAAAAAGCTTTTTTTAATTGAATCGCCAAACCTTTTTTTTTTTTTTTTTTTTTTTGTGAAATTAAATGAACAATTTTTTACTAAATCAAGTGTAAGTTCTCAGATTACTCAATCATTTATAATCTAAATTTTAAATGTCACATATCTAGGATAAGGATTTAACTAGTTTTGAAACTGGTCGCTACCTTTTTTTTGTTCAAGAATCAATATCTATATCTACCTTTCAATCAATCGGAAATCACGTTGGCTGACGCCCTCATTTTCTGGAAATGACTGCTTTGGCAACTGTATAAAGCTTGACTAGCGTGAATATAGTTACTTTTTCTCCTGAGTGATTTCTTTAATTGTAATTATAATATTTTAATTGTAATTATAATATTGTAATTATAATATTGTTTTAATTGTAGTTATAATATTATTTTAATTGTAATTATAATATTATTTTAATTGTAATTATAATATTATTTTAATTGTAGTTATAATATTATTTTAATTGTAATTATAATATTTAAATTTTAATTATAATATTTTAATTATAAAAATTATAATATTTATAATAATAATTATAAAATTAAAATTTTAATTAATAAAATTTTAATTTAACTGTAATTATAATATTTTATTTGTAATTATAATATTTTATTTGTAATTATAATATTTTATTTGTATTTATAATATTTTAATTGTAATTATATTATTTTAATTGTAGTTATAATATTATTTTAATTGTAATCATAATATTTTTTTGTAATTATAATATTTTTTTGTAATTATAATATTTTTTGTAATTATAAATTATTTTGTTTGTAATTATAATATTATTTTATTTGTAATTATAATATTGTTTTAATTGTAATTATAATATTATCTTAATTGTAATCTTAATATTATCTTAATTGTAATCATAATATTATTTTAATTATAAAATTATTTTAATTGTTATTAAATTATAACATTATTTATTATTTTAATTGTAATATTATTTTAATTGTAATGATAGTATTATTTTACTTATAGTACTATTATTTTAATTGTAATTGTAATAATATTATTTAATTGTAATTAAAATAATATTTTAATTGTAATTATATTATTATTTAATTGTAATTAAATCTTAACTGAAATTAAGTAAGCATTTAATGTAATGATATAATTGTAAAAATGTTAATGTATTATTTTAATTATAATTATTAATTGTATAAAATTTTAATTATTTGTCTTACTTTATAAACTACGTCGCTTGCTAACTATATCTGCACACTATAACTGAGATAATTAATATGTAAGGAATACGATAGCGTTTGGAGTGCATTAGCGTAGTGAATTTGAAACGACTGAATGTTATCAACAATGGATATGCCTATGAATGAACCTCTCGTCCTTTTGTTACCAAATAGTATAATGCATACATACATACAACAATTTGACAGTAGGTGTAGATTCTACTGCATACTGAATCACTGATTTCAACTAAATACAGTAATGCGAAACAGTAATGCAATTAAAAATTTCTACAAACCGTAACGTTGATCAATTGTTTAATGATATAACCACTTGATTGGTAGTTATCCATTTAATATTTATTCAACGCGTTTAGATTTTGAATTTTAATTAAAAATGGAATAACTGTCAGAATTTAAGTTAGTAGGCTTTATAATTTATATATAATCACAAGAGTTTAATAATTGAATTTATGTACTTATGTTTGTTCTAGATAATCAAAGAAGTACTCTTAGATCATTTTAATGCTTCTTTGACTGGTTTTCCTAAAATCCCTTGTGTAACAATTCAATATTTTACCCTTTGAAATTTTAAAATAATTTTAAAGTTATTAATTAAAATAATTTTAAAGTTTAAATTAGATAGTAAATTTTTTTTTATTGAATTTCCTCCTCTGCGTTTTGTTATACAACAATTGTAACACTGTTACAAATAGGTACTCAAATATAAGTAAAATGTACTCATTTTTGAATATATTCGATGCTTATCATGGCTCCGAATACATTAGTTTCAATTTAAAAAAAGATATGTACGCAAAAATGAGTACAATGAATAAAAAGGACAGATGCTAGTCTACATAGGCTGCCTTCACTTTCAATAAATGTCGAGAATTACAACCAAGATTTGCTGGGAATCGAACCCAGATCCTCATGCACCGCAGTACAGAGCCTTATCCGTTAAACTACCAGGGCGAAGTGACGAAATTATAAACAGGATAAATATTTTAAAAAAAGGTGTGCTAAAAGAATGGGAAGTAAGATAACTGAGTTGTAATTACTCAGTTTCCATTTAAGAAAGCGACGTCAAATAATGTAGAAAACCATCTTCTGAACAACTATTTTTAGTTTGCCAAGTCGCTTTGTTAATAAAATATCTTGAACAGAAGCTGAGATTAGCAATATTAAGTCACACTGCTCATTTTTGAGAAAGTACGGTTATTTAAATTTGAGTACGCCATCGCTCGTTTCGATGTACCGTATATACTTGCGTATAAGCCGATCCGCGTATAAGCCGACCCTCTAATTTTAGACCGATTTTTTGTCCAAAATCGGAAACTCGCGTATAAGCCGAGTTGTATTTTTGTAAATGAAAAATTCCGATTAAAATCAGCAAAACCTCGCAAAAGAATGAAACCTCGCAAAAGAGAAAAATAAATATTTAAGCCTAGAAATTAAAAGTTTAAAGAAAGTGGCTGGAGAAACGGCCTACCTCGAAGTTCGTGACGATTCATCGGGCTTAAAAGTACGTACCACTCGCGATGATCTGGTGTCTTTCAAACCTCCATCGGACTTCTTAAATTAAATCTCCCTTATTATCAAATAAAATATTTTAAACCACAAACTTAAATACCAAAATGTGCAATTTCTAATCCTTAACATCGTTTTGTA
This sequence comes from Troglohyphantes excavatus, assembly GCA_963932185.1. Taxonomy (NCBI): domain Eukaryota; kingdom Metazoa; phylum Arthropoda; class Arachnida; order Araneae; family Linyphiidae; genus Troglohyphantes; species Troglohyphantes excavatus. Next base: position 18,389,499 of record OZ010675.1, on the reverse strand, counting down.
AAGATTTAAAAACTTAGAAAACGTCAACTATTTTCTGTCAACATCGTTGACTACTGTCGCTATTGAATACGGATGAGCATTTTTTTTTATCCATCTCGGAAGAAAATACTACTACTTTATGGATGAATATATACTTCTTATTAAAATATTTAGTTTTTAATTACGAGATAAATGACTTCAAAGTAGAACTTGAATTCGCCCGATTAGCAACCCCGATTTTACCGCTTTAAAGCCAATTCCATCCAAAATACTAATGAAACAACTATTAATATCTGTACATAATATTATCATGGAATAAAATCTGCATTGGGGAAATAAATTTTCTTTAATTATTGAAATCGAGCAAGAAAGACATTGACTTTAAAGTGGTGTCATTCGCTACGCACGATGTCAACTTCTTAGTCTTCCATCCACAATTCTATTAAAGTAGCGTTTACTAGCTTCATAAATTCTACAAACCAATTAAATATTTATCAAAATATATACTTTTTATTAAGTTAAACTGATTATTTATGTGAGTAGTTAAATTTTGCGTTACGATTACGCCGCGATGCGCAGAACGGTCTTCAGTCGGCACGTGATTCACATTCTCGATCTCGGAAATGTGTCGGGGCGATTTCAGAAGAATCCGCTAATTTCAACTTCTCTCCCTTTTAGGCAAATTATATTAGAAATTTTAATGACCCGCGTATAAGCCGACCCCCCTACTTTTTGATGAAAATTTTGACTTAAATTTTTCGGTTTATATGCGAGTATATACGGTAATTAAAGAAAAGCGAGTACGTTCATGTACTCATTTTTTAAGTACCTTTTTTACAGTGTAGACTATAACGCGAATTTTTACTGGTTTTGACAATGACAATAATCACAGAATTGCGAGAAAAAACTTTTGATGTTAGAGTATGAAGGACAGGACTTCAGAAAATTATATTTCAGTTTTAAATATTTTTAACTTTATTTATTATTTATTTTTAATTTTAAGTACACTGTAGAAATGTGTACTTAAAATTTTAGTAAATTGTTACAAATCTTAATATCTTTACCGTTTGAAATGTAGGTATGCTTTTTATGTATACAGACTATCAATTTTGATTTATAAATATAAGCTTAAAATATATAACCCCATAAGTATTATAGGGATCTTAATTCTTTAAAGACTTTTGGGATCAAGATTTAGACATTGGGATTTAACTTTTACTTATGCATTTTAAGATCATATAATTAATCTTTTTTTTTACTTCAATTGGTCAGTGGGTGTCTGTTAAAAGTACCTCTACAATCATTAGTCATACAATAACTAATTTTTACTATAGCTAATTTTGGTGCGTCGTTAGATTTTAATACTTCGACTACTACTCATTGGGCGCGTCGACTAGAAATTCATAATTTTATTACATGTCTTTTTTTTTATAAGAATCGCTGAAAACTGTTTAATCTTTCAGCGATTATTCTGTTGAAAATTGTTATGGTAATTTATTTTTAGTCGATTTTTATATTGTGTGAATTTGCTTATACTTATTTACTGGAACTTGAAAAATTTGAAAATACAGTTATTTTTCAAAAAATCTGTCATTTTTGTTTTCTTAACAAATTCCATATCAAATCAAAGATTATGAAAAACAATGGAGAAAACCGCTTACTAATGAAGCACTATGTTACGGCATTGAACTGTTAAAAATAGCTACTCAAAAGTAAGTAAAATGTATTTATTTTTGAGTACATTCGATGTTTATCATGGCTCAGAATACATAAGTTTCAATTTTGAAAAAGACATGTACTCAAAATGGAATACAATGAATAAAAAGAGCAGATAGTAGCGTACATAGGCTGCCTTTATAAATTCCTTTCAATAAATATCGACAAGTACAACCAAGACTTACCGGATATCGAACCCAGATTCTCAGGCACCGCATTCCACAGCCTTATCCGTTAAACTTCCAGGGCGACTTGAAGGAGTTATAAACAGATTTTTTTTAATGGTATACCAAAAGAATGGGAAATCAGGTAATTGAATTGTAATAACACAGTTTACATTTAAGCAATCGACATCAAATAATGTAGAAAACGATTTTCTTAACAACGATTTTAAATTTGTCGGGTCATTTTGTTAAGATGGCTTGATCAGAAGCTGAAATTAGCCATATTAAATCCCACTGCTCATTTTTGCGAAAGTACGATTACTTAAATTTGAGTTCGTCATCGCTCATTTACGATGCAATTGTACTCAAAGAAAATCAAGTAGGTAATGCAATCATTTTTAAGCACCTTTTTTTTACAGTGTGAAATCAATATTGTGTAAAACATTTCTAAATGCGATGAATTTGATGGATGATTATAGAAACTTAGAGAATATTGCGCTCCAAATATAACTGAACATTTTCTTAAAAGATGCATTGTTATGATTATTAATAGATCCATTTTTATGATTCACACAAATCATTAGATCGTTTTTGTTTATCTTAGGAAAAATGCGTCAACATCAATTGTGTAGAATCATCCGTAAGAAAAATGTATTCCTCGTAGTCTGTTTGGATTCTATAGATAAAATAATTGAAGCTTCACCAATGTTTGCCAACCTTTTGTGGCCTCTTGATATTTTCTTTTCAGGTCTGCAAACAAAGTCCACTAAAACACATTTTCTTTTAATTTTCCTTCAAGTTATTTTCCCTGCATCTTTACTTTCTAAATATTTTCTATGGTGGGTAAAAGAAAGTGGTAAATTTAGCGGTTACTATTTTTCACCTTTCATTATCTTTGTTAAATTATCAAGATAATTTACACGAAGTTTCGCGGCTGATTAACTTTCACTTGGGATTTAAAATGTGTTTTGATGATATTGTGATGAAGTTACAAAGAGATTCATCTACAATTTTTTAACAAAAGTTTATTTTAATAAAAAGCCTTGTGAAATAACAACAAATAATCTTTTTTTTCATTGCTCAATTGTTCAAAAATTCTTTTAATTCTTTTTTTTAATGGTAAAATAAAATAAACGTTCAAGAAAATTAATATTTTTGCACAAATTATACAAATTTACGACAACAAGTTATAAGTGAATCTACATTTTTTTATTTAATAAATATGCATTCATTTATATTAATATAAATATTTACTAACCTTTATTACTTTTGATATAATAAAATTACTTAATGTTGATTTAGATCTCATAAATAGTATACATAAAACGTAGAATTATTTGGTTTTAGTTTATTTTGTTAAAAACAATATCAATTGAAAATGTGGTGGATTTATGATATTACAATCGTCGATTTGGTGATCTTGAAAATTCCGATTAACTTTGCTTCGTTATTTTTGTGTGTTTACATTTCAAACATTAAATTGCAAGTTCGCAAAATTTTAGAATGAATGTGCAGATTGGTTCGACTACAATTTAATAACTAGTGGACTGTTTGAAAGTTGTTTGTTGTTGAAAGTTGTTTACATTATTTTTTAAGATACTTTTACTATTATAAGAAAAGTTATATTCTATATAGAATACAATAAGATTACATTTTATTACGATGTTTTTTCTTCTGATAATGAGAAATTTTAAATAACTTCAAAAATGATCGGCAAATAGTTTTCGGGACATTATGTTCACCTTTAGATGTGTGTTTTTACGATGTGTGAAAAGTTTAAATTGCACAGTTCAAGAGAAAAATAAATGCTTAGCTTATTTTCTTCTTTTCGACTGCGATATGAACTTTTATAGTTGTACAACGTAAAATACATTCAATAAAATTGTTCAGCTAACACTGCATTACAGCCTCAGCATGGGCTACTTCTCAGATGGCAGATTTTGTAATTTATAGTAATAAAAACAATTTAAAGTGGAATAAAATGGGTAGTAAGGTAAAATGGGTATATTAGAATATAAATATAAATTACACATTATTAAACTTATGATTTGATCTCGTTTTTTTTTCAAAACAATACTTCGTTTATAGAGTACATTTCTGAGCGATTTAAATCTAATTCAAAAGTTGATTTTTTTTTAGTTTACAAGAAAAATATCGCTAGTGTGATGCCTGAGAACTTCTATACAAAAACTAGAATTAATTACCAATATTCCTTGGTTTTGTATAGAAAAGAAACTTTTTAATATTTTTAATACAATGACAAAAAAAAATAATATCTTTTTTTTAGCTTTTTATCAGTTTTTTCAAGGTGGGGTAAAATAGGTAAAATAATTATTAATAATTAAGAATAGGAAAATCGAAAAATGTAGCGATCTTTGAAAAAAGAACAATATTCCACAAAATTATAATTTTGATTTTTTTTAAGCAGTTTATGTATAAATATTTTTTATATATGATCATATTTTATTCAAGTTACTAATTCCACTAAAAAAAATTTAATAATTGTTTTTATATGAATAATTCCTTGATTTCCCACTGACTATTCATTTTACCCTATCTATAGATGAAAAAATATATTAAAAAAACTAAAAATTTTAGCAATTTAAAATTAAAAAAAATATATTAAACGTATTCAAAGATAATGTCAAGAAACCCATTGCATAAATACATCAAAAAAAGTTTCATATTAACAATCTTTTAAAAGTGAAAAATGGTATTTAATGAAAAAATGACATTTTTCTACATATTTTACTCCACCTTACACTATGTTATACAACGTTTTTACATTTAATTCTTCTGAAATACTTTACGTTGCAAATAAATATTGTATCGTAGTTCATTAACGACAAACATGCTGTAATTTTGAAAACAATACATGTAACGATACAGCAAGTTAACTAAGCATTAATACAATATTTATCAACTAAAACATCATCGAACGTTGTACTATGAAAACATTGAAGTACGTCATTTACGGTCGCCTAATGGCAACTCAATATTCTATTCTCCAATCAGACATCGAAAGAGATATATCAACTGTCATTCCAAACATTCCCCCTAAATCAGGGATTATTTCCGGAACAACACAAAATTCTCGTTATAGTGTGGTGGCAGATGTAATATACTTTAGAAATTGAGCCGAAATTGATTTTTCAATTGATACGGGTCGAGTAGAACATAAATATTAAATTTTTACTTGTTGTCAATTTTACATGTCATTTTTTCAATGTACAAGGGGGCCTCTAAAATTATACTAAACTAACAAAGGGAAATTGTGTAAAAGTCATTATTGCATGGGCTTGTAACATATCAAATTAAAGGTTTTTTTAGGCAGATTACGATAATGTATGTTAAAAGTTCATGCATATTATTTTCATGGAGTTATAGCTTCAAAAGTCTTTATTTTACTCGTCAATATAATTTTGAGTTCAATTAAATATCTCAATAACAATTAAAGTTAAAATTCTTTATATTTTAGATTAAATACTATACTTCAGACTTTATAAACTACGTTTTCATCTATTAAAGGTAAGATTTTCTACTGCACTGTATGAATACAATGTTTATCCGACAATATTTGAATAATAGTTACAAAAATCACATTGATAACGCAACCCTTTAAAAAAATTTATATGAAAGAATATGACACTTTTCAACAAATATATTGCTATTAAGACATTTCAAATCAGCAGTTACAATCTCTTCAAATAAAATATAATACATAACATTTCAAATTAGACCCATATACCCATCATTAATATCATCAACCATACTATTAACTAAGTTAGCACAGTTCTCAAAGCAGTGACACAGGTCAGTACAATGCAGATTATTTTTTTTGCAACTGCAAGCTCTGGTTTTGCATCCTCCAGTGCATTGGCATTTCCTCAGAGCCAACAGAGCTTCCGGTGCTGGTGGTAAATTACATTGTTCTGGAACCAACTGTCCATCGGTTTCGATCCAAGAAAAAGCAGTTTTGTTGGAAACAACTGGACATGGAACATTGGATGTTTTCAAAATCAAGGTTTGATAGTACGCTCTGTTTGTGTGTGGTATCAATGTACCGATAGTTGGTGGAAGTTGTCTTCTTTTCCAGTCTTAGCAAACATAGCCCATCGAAGTTCTTTCAGTGCCTCCAGATTACTTTTTTTACTCCGGTATAGCAAGCAAACGTACCGTTCCATTTGTCTGTAAACATTTTCTGGTATATTATGTTCTGCTCCAAATACAGCAAATGCACTCAATATGTTATCGTCACATGCAAGAAAGGTCTTGAAGTTCATTTTCAAAGCTTTAGTGGCAAAACATCCTGTGTTGTCACAACCCTTAAATATGTACCACCCAATTAGAGCATCAGCATGTTTTTCTCCAATACGATAATAGAAGTCACGAATCGAAAGCTTCTCTTCCTTCATACGAATAATTGTTGTTAACGGAGAAATACACTTATAAAAACCAATACAATACACAAATATGTCCGTATCCAGTGTATGCACATCAAGTATTGTTTATAGGTCTTTTTGTGCAACATCCATAGCATGGAGTATAATTTGTTGGTCAGCCTCCTCTAAAGTGTGCTGACCTTGAATCATATCCTGAATAGTAAAAACATCTTCGAGGTTCTTATTGCTCAGCATAGTTGTATTATAAGACACTGTAATAGCCTTATCACTGTTTATGTAATGTTCCATTAGTTTAACAGAGAGATACTTGGTTAATTCGGCCTTGGTCTTATCATGTAGTAAAAAGTTCTTCATACTCAATATTTTTGTGCTATCGGTTACATGGTAGTGAATTGCAAGTGATTTACCTAATATTTTTTCACGTGTTCTTCCTTTCATAGAACCTTCAATGTATTGGTCAAACAGAATTCGTAACTCATCATAAGTAGTATCCATGTATTTGATCTTTTTAATAAATTTGTTAGCCAACTTAAGTCTACAGTTTATGTCGGTAGAACTCTGTAATGATTGTACAATGCACATGGCATAAACCAAAAGCACACGCTTGGGACAAGTTATTTGTATTTTTGGAATGTCATCTGGTAATTTAATAGATAATATTTTGTTCATGTTTAGTAGTTAGCATATGCATAGAGCCATCAGGATAGAAGTTTGAAGGAGGAGAGCCGTGGAACTCGTATGTACCAATAGCATCCTGTGGTACTAGATCTGGACGAGTCTTTGCTACAACAAGTAGCCTAGAAATCAGGTTACGCTCCTGTTTAAGATTAACCAGTTTTCCTTCGACTCTACTTGGTTTTGAAATGCCTGTATCTTTAAAAAACAAAAATTTGTTTCGTGTCTGTGGAGCCCAGTAATTGACATTGTGAGTGACAAAGGCGTTCTTGTAAAAAATGTTCAAAAGCTTGTCTCCCAAGTATACCACGATTGATTGTGTCATTTACAATCTTTCGGAATAAGACTTGATTACTGTAAGGGACTCGTTTGTAATACGAGAAAATTCTTCCTTACGCACTTCATTGCAAATAATACACACTTTTATATCTTCGTCCTCCATAATGATGTCTTGAACTATTTTATAAAACCTACCGAAGATTTTCCACACTCATAACATCTTCAGACACGTAATATAAACGGAAAATTGCGTCATCCTTTGGATTCTGCGCAGAATCATTCTGGCCACTTCTTTGGTTACTGCAATAAGCGTGGGTGTCTCGTCCACTCGCTTTTCTTATTAGAGAGCTAATAATAATATCGATATGCATATAATGTTATAAATAAACGATGTTCATAAATCTAATAAAATTTCTTTAAATTTGATATGTAACATAGTGTTATTGACATGTTAAATTAAATTTACAACGATATTGACGAGAAAAATGAAGGTTTTGAAGGTATAGCTCCATGAAAATAATATGCATGAACTTTTAACATACATTATCGTAATCTGCCTCAAAAAACCTTTAATTTGATATGTTACAAGTCCATGCAATAACGACTTTTAAATAATTTCCCTTTGTTAGTTTAGTATAATTTTAGAGGCCCCCTATACATTGAAAAAATTATATGTAAAATTGACAACAAGTAAAAATTTAATATTTATGTTCTACTCGACCCATATCAATTGAAAAATCAATTTCGGCTCGATTTCTAAAGTAAGGCTATAAATCTGACATCTGCCTCCTCACTATTATTCTTTCCAATTTCTTTCGTGTTTTCCCCTAAACTTCGGCAATTTGGGGGTTCTCGAGAACTTCTCGAAGAGCAGCAACAGAACATTCCTCCTCGCAAAAGAAGAATAAAGTCTTTTCCGTAATAGTGCTTCGGGCGAGGCACAAAAGCTCGCAGGGAAAAAGGTTTCCCTCGTTGTTAAAACTACAATTGTTTTCCCGTTCCCCTACAATTGATAAGGGATTTTCTCTCAATTCTTATGGACATAGTTTCCCCGATTTTGTTTCTTCGCTTTTTCTCATCGATTTGAGACGGTTTGACGAGCAAAATCGATATCGATGCTGACACTCACAATGCCTTCGACTTCGCAAAATAGAATGCGAAAGACAAAGCATTTATTATTATTTTTTGGGGGGGCGAAGGAACCTTGTCAATGTGACTGTTCAGCCAGAAATTTAACGATTTCCTATTGGTATTTCTTTGCTGTAGATGTAACTTGTATCTCATTGTTGTACATTTCAAGATTACAAAAGTAAATGATTTATTTTGTATGACACTCTACCTTAACTAAACATTTATGACTTTAAATTGTTTGTGTTATAAATTATAGATTAATTTTATAATTGTTGTTACGCTGTTAAAAATATGTATTCGAAAACAAGTCAAATGTACTCATTTTTGAATACATTTCATGCTAATCATGGCTTCTAATACATAAGTTTCAACTTTGAAAAAAAAAAGGTACTTAAAAATGACTACCATTTTTAAAAAATAATAAAAAAGAGCAGATGCTAGCCTACATAAGCTGCCTTTATAAATGATTTTTAATAAATATCGTCAATCATAACCAAGACTTACCGGGAATCGAACCCAGATCGGCGGGCACTGCTGTCCAGCGCCTTATCTGTTAAATTAACTAGGCGACACTGAGAAGTTATAACCAGAAGAAATGTTTAAAAAAAAGTGTGCCGAAAGCATGAGAAGCAAGATAATTGAGTTGTAATAACTCAGCTTCCATTTAAGCAATCGACACTAAATAATGTGGAAAACCATCTTCTGAACAACAATTTTAAGTTTGTCATGTCACTTTGTCAAGATGTCTTAAAAAGAAGCTGAGATTAGCAATATTAAATCACACTGCTCATTTTCGCGAAAGTACGATTACTTACATTTAAGTACGTCATCGCTCATTTATGATGTAATTGTGCTCAAAGAAAAACGAGTGTTTTCATGTAGTCATTTTTAAGCACCTTTTTCTTTACAGTGCAGTATAGAAAAACTTTTCCCGTCATTAATACTTGACATAACATCTGCCAAAAGGGAACTACAGTTTTATAGATTACAATGCTATGAAGTCTCATTTTGGACAAAAGCTTGACATGTCGCCTTCATCCCCCGTAAACTTCAATTTATGCTTGCAAACATTTAAACATCACTTAAATCACTGAACTTGTGATAGGACTTAAGGAAGGCTATTACTTTTTTTCTAATACCCAAGTGATAATTGCTTTGAACGAATTAAGATTGGTAGATTGGTTTTCGTGACGCAAATTCTACCATGCATATGCTGCGCCAAACACTAGTTGTTGATACTCACAAAGTTACATTAAATCGTAACCTTATTCAATTATTTAAATTTACCAAATCGGTTGATCAAGAAGGCATAAAATATTATACACCCAATGGGACTAGAAGTCATGGGTACAAGTTATACAAAACACAACTTAATCGGGAAGGAAGAGATAATTATTTTTATAATAGAGTAATAGATAAATGAAATAGTTTATCTGAATAGGTGGTTAATTCGTCAGGAGTTGCTAGTTTTAAAAAACAGCCGGATCAGCAATGGGGATTGTTTGAATGGGATGAACGGGATGAACGTTGTTGGACTTATAGTTTGTAGTTGGTCGTCAGTACTTGTATTTGTTTAATATAAAAATTGTAAAAGTATTTAAAATAAAGACAAATACCAAATTCCTGCTTAAAAGAAAACAATTTGCGATGAAAAGAATCGCATAAAATTTGATTAATTGTAGTACTTAAATTGTAAAGAGATAAAGTCTCAGTAAAAATGCTGGACAGTAAACTAACTAAATAGTTAACTTTTATATTGGACCAGCTCTATTGGTCTTGAAATTAATCTTTAGTTCAGATCTAAGGTAATGCTACCTTCCTCTTCCTAACAATATTCCAAATTTTCTTAAACGAACTATGACAGTAGTTTGTATGATGGTTAGAATGATTTAATTTACTTATAATTTGATTCAAAGGAGGTATAACACAAAGTAAGTTATTTTGTCTAATTCAACTTAAGTGGATATGCGCTTGTAAAAAGCAAATACCTCAAATATTTTAATTAAGCACAGTTTCATTTAATTTGTTTTAGTATCATGCGTCTAAAGCAAATTTAGTATTTTTATACTATAATATGTACTTCATTAAGTATCAAAATCTAAAACGTACATATATTTAAAAAGCATATCACTAAATCTGTGTGGAATGAACAAAATATCAAAGTTGTAATTTGTTTCAATGGGAGTTTATATTTCCAACAACTACAGTTTAAATTTTTTTTTTTTTAATTTTTTTAATTGAGAAAACTTTCAAAAGTTTCCCAAATGCTTTAAATTCGAAAACTGTTTTAACATTGTGTATATTTATAAATTTAAAATCGAAATTGTATCGAATATACTTAAATTAAAAAAAAAAATTGTGCATAAGTAGTAAATACAGAATATTACCTGCCAGAAATTTCTAGTTTAAACGATAATAGAGTAAAAAAACATTTAATTCGTTGAATATTATTAAGATATCCGACAGTATTTTTAATCGACTATAGGTGCCAACTAATCACCCAAATTCGAGGCCATCAATATAACTTGTATAAATTTTTTTATGTTTTTTCCTGCTTTTCCATGTAATATGTTCGCGCAAGACTTCTCTTTAAATTGGGGTATTCCTTTCCAGACAATTTTGCAAGTACTGTCTCATATAAAGATATTACTTCTATTAACCCTTTGCACTCCGCTGTCGCCTCTCAGGCGCCAACAGAACGACCAGTTCTTTGGTTCCCTGTTCTTTAAAATAAACGAGAACAACATGATCTTGCGTTTAAAAAAAAAACATGATATTTTTGCAACTTGTTGTCTTGCAGATCCAAAATAGATTATGCCTTTGTTTTCCTCTATGAGCAAAAAAAAATATGGGGAACAGAAAATAAAGTTGAATAGCTGTTCCGTAAAAAAAACGCAAAACGCACAGTGTTCTTGGAGTGCAAAGGGTTAATACAAACGAATACAAATAAAGACCTCCAACTACAGATTCTAAGCCCAGCTAGGTTGCTCAGATTATATTTAACGAATCCTAACTATCCCCTAATGCCGATCCACTTGCCTTTCCAAACTACCTTCCATATCTTCGGGCAAACTATTCCATTAATCTATTACTCTATTGTAATAATAATACTGTCTACTAAAGTTGTGATTTAATTTCAAATTAAGTTGTTGTGAATGAATCACTTGTACTTAAGACCTTTAAATGCCATTGTCAGTATTAAATTTTATACATTCAACGTACTAACCCACCCAGTAAAATGTATCTACATAGCTGAATAAGGTCCCCTCAACACTGTTAAAAAGAATTACTTAAAAATGAGTACCTGAACCTACTCGCTTATCTTTGAATGCAATTGCATCTTAAATGAGCGATGACGTACTCAAATTTAAGCAATTGTACTTTCGCAAAAATGAGAAGTGGGATTTAATATTGCGAATCTCAGTTTCGGTTCAAGCCATCTTCACAACGCGACCTGACAAACATAAAATAGTTGTTCAGAAGATGGTTTTCCACATTATTTGATGTCGATTGCTTAAATGGAAACTGTTTTATTACAACTCAATTATCTCACTTTCCACTATTTTGGCACACCTTTTAACGATTAATTCTGTTGATAACTTTCTCACGTCGCCCTAGTAGTACAACTGATAAGGTGCTGGACTGCAGTGCTTGAAGATATGGGTTCGATTACCGATAAGTCTTGATTGTAATTGTCGATATTTATTGAAAGTGATTTATGAAAGCAGCCTGTGTAGGAAAGCTACTCCTCTTTTCTTTCATTTTAACTCACTGTACTCATTTTTCAGTTCCTCTAATACATAGCTCCGAATACATAAGTTTCAAAAATTAAAATTATGTATTCGAAGCTATAATAAGCATCGAATGTACTCAAAATTGAGTACATTTTGGTTTGAGTACCTAATTTCAACGAAGTACCCTTTCGATTAAGTTGTGATTGTATAACTTGGACTTATGACCTTTAATTCCGTAGGCAGTATTAAATTTTATACATTCAACATACTCATTCAACCAATTTGTATATCTGCATAGCTAAATAAGATTCCCTCTATTCTTTCTCTCTTGGAATGTATATATGTTTAAAGGTCTATAATTTGTCCCCCATAGTTCATTCCCGAAGTACCTCGAACCAACTTCGTAGCCCTATGTTTACTTGTTCTAACATATCAATGTAATTTTTTAGATAAGGTTACCAGAATTGTACTGTATACTCAAGATAAGGCCTGACATAAGGTAAAATTGTACTGCTAGTGGAAAAGAAAAATAATTTCCAGAGCTCTTAAAAAGTATTATATAAAATATATTATTACTTAAAAAAAATATTGTATATAAAAAATGGTTGTTTTTTAATAAATCCTAAAATTTCTTTTAATAATCATTCCATACTGAAAACCTGAAAGTCAATATTTTTTTATAAATTCCCTTTTATCAATTAGTAATTTAAAAAGAAATCTAAAACAAATCTTTGAATCACAAATTTTTCTCGAGATCCATTTTTGAAAACAGTTCATTAATTATTTATTAAGCATATAAAGAGGATTATTTTTATCCGACTACGCTGCGCCGGAAATTTATACTTGACTTTACTTATGCAATTTCCTTATCTTGATGGATTCTAGTAAATGTAGTAATGAAATAATCACGATTCCACGAGTGTTATATGTTCTTTTAATTTTAGACTAAATCCAATATAGCGGATATCAGGCGCCATTTTGTTTAAGGTGAAAATGTAAATATTTCCAAGCATACAATGACTCATATGAAATGAAAAAAAATACTTTGATATTATTGAAAAAAAATTTACGTGTTTTGGAATATCATTATTTTTATTAAATTCATATTTATTTAGGAATTTAATTTTTTACAAATCAACGATAAAATAAGCCAAATTATGAAGTAAATTAACACACACAGAAGTAAAAATAGAAAATGTGTTTTTACAAAAAATTTTAATAAAGGAAATAAGACTTAAAAAATATTTTTAATTTGAAAGAAGATAGCTATTCGATTTTCTATTAAAGCTCGGGTGTTATTTTACTTGAAGATGGGTTTCAGACATACTTTCTCTAACAATAGTGGGAATAAATATATCTCTTTAAATCTAAAAAAAATCATTTTATTCTTAGTTTTAGTTCCATATACAGTGTGTGTTTTAATTATAAATTTTACTATGTTTATATGCAAATAAAACCGAAAAATAAACATATATATATATATATATATATATATATATATATATATATATATATATATATATATATATATATATATATATATATATATATATATATATATATATATATATATATATATATATATATATATATATATATATATATATATATATATATATATATATATATATATATATATATATATATATATATATATATATATATATATATATATATATATATATATATATATATATATATATATATATATATATATATATATATATATATATATATATATATATATATATATATATATATATATATATATATATATATATATATATATATATATATATATATATATATATTCAAACGTTAAAACCTGCAGTTTGTTTGAATTTATAATTATTGATATTTTTTTTTAATCAAAATTAAAATTATTTTTACATATCTTTAACGATTATATATTTTTTTCTTGATAATATGGTCCAAATAAAAAGAAATAAACGTAAAACGATGGTATTTAATTGAATTTGTTTTAATTTTAGAAAGCAACTTGCGATTTATTTGTTATGAAAGGTTTATTTACAAAACTCCAAGAATCTTAATTTCAAAGCTTTGAATTTTCAAAAAAATAAAATATACATAAAATTTCTTTATTTATATATAGTTTTATATAACAAACTTACAATATAAAAATATAGCAACTATAATAACCCTTTATACCAAACTGTTGATGGTCATCAATTTATAATATGAAACTTACGTGATTGAGATTATTTTTGAAAAACAATGTTTTATATGTGTAAACTAAACACTTTTTGAAAAATACCATAAGTATTCTATTATTTTACAATCATATTTTTAATTTGAAAGGGTAGCCAATTTTTTTAAAGTTTTCAGTAGTTATTGAAATTTCTAAATATTTATCCATTTTTAAAGAGATTTTTAGTTTTCAAACATTTAAGAATGAACAGTTTTTTGGTTGTTAAACAGACAATTAACACACAAATTAAAACTCACAGTGTTCGTATTTAACTAGACAACTGCAATCATACCAAAATAACTCTCGATTAACACACCCAAATAAATATTTTTAATTTCAAATGTTATCCAATTTCTTAAAATTTACATTAGTTAATAAAATTTCATACTATTTATCCATTTTCAAGGAGTTTTTTTTTTCTAGTTTTCAAGCATTTGTGAATTTTTTTTTTTTACTTGTTAAACAGACAATTAACACACTAATTAACACACACACACTGTTTATATTTAACTAGACAACTACAATCACAGCAATATAAAATATCACTCGATTAACAAACTTTCAACTCAATAAACATTTCTATCTTAACAAACTTGGATATGTATTTATATTCGAATTTACAATAAAACCACAATCATAATAAAACTCTAAATCTCTCCCACACGTGTCTCTAGACAGGTAAATAAACCCAAAATAAACCGAAATGAGTAACGACCCATTCAACGGGTTGATCCGGTTCCCATTACCCCCCCTAGTGGCTCAAACCGGATACCAGGGGTAAGCCCCAAGCCCGATCGAAAGCGGCCGGATTGGATTGTCCGGGAACAACGGGATAAGGGGTGGGAATCACACATACCAGACGATAATTTCGAATAAAAACTCACCTCTTTCGTTCTTCGGCACCCCCACGGCGGCACAGAGGGCTGCCCACCCGCAGAAAAAGGCTGCGACGACGATCAGCATCCCCATCTTTTTCTCTCTCGTTGCTCTCGGTGTTCTTTATCTAGCGGACGCTCTCCTCCGGATGGGGATGCGTCCTGCTCTTCTGCGGCAGCTCTCGCGCTTCCCGCCTGGTGCGCATGGCCCGCAAGGAGAGAAGGGAATTCGGGAAGATGGCGGACCGACCGCCTGATCCCGCAGAAATCCCGTTCTCCACGTGACAGCGGGCTCCTTTATATCTTCCCGCCAACCGATCCTCCCCGCGCCTCTCCCCCCACCCCTCTACTCTCCAGGATACGACCATAAATCAGGTCCTGGCTCCGTTCCTGCTCCTGTTTTTCCCCGTTTTTATTTCCTCTATATGCATTGTTTCCAGAAAGAGGTTTGGGTGGGAAGGATGGAGATAAACGCGTTATCTTGATCGCCGTTGCATCGGCATTTGCGCAAATAAATTGTCAAAATCTCTCTCTCTTTCTCCCCCCCTAACCCCCAAACAACCTCCGGGATCTCTAGTGTGGTGCTTTTATCTGATTTGGTATCCGGAGAGGGGCTTTAGTTTCGAATGTTTCTCAGTTTGTGGGGGGAAAGTCTTTTCCTGGAACAATCGGGTTGTTCCTGTGATTATTAATTGTTTGGATTCATTGTGGAAGAGTTGTTTCTATTTAAAAGGGCCTCTCATAGATTGCTTTTTCTCTTTTCCAGGAAATTTAATTCTTTGTTCAATGGAGTGGGGATAGAAGTTAATTTTCTATTTCCAATTTGAATATTAAAAAGCTCCGTAATGGGTTCTGGAATAGGAAAAAAAATCATTTCTTCAAGTAATTGGGTGTATTTCTTTTTGTTTCATTACTTCTTTTATTATGCGTGTTGGAAATTTCTAAGAAGATATTTAATTAGCAAGCAAGAATTATTGTCTGAGAAGATATTTAATTAGCAAGCAAGAATTATTGTCTGAGAAGATATTTAATTAGCAAGCAAGAATTATTGTCTGAGAAGATATTTAATTAACAAGCAAGAATTATTGTACGAGATTATATTTAATTAGCAAGCAAGAATTATTGTCTGAGAAGATATTTAATTAACAAGCAAGAATTATTGTACGAGATTATATTTAATTAGCAAGCAAGAATTATTGTCTGAGAAGATATTTAATTAGCAAGCAAGAATTATTGTCTGAAAAGATATTTAATTAGCAAGCAAGAATTATTGTCTGAGAAGATATTTAATTAACAAGCAAGAATTATTGTACGAGATTATATTTAATTAGCAAGCAAAAATTATTGTCTGAGAAGATATTTAATTAGCAAGCAAGAATTATTGTCTGAGATGATATTTAATTAGCGAGCAAGAATTATTGTCTGAGAAGATATTTAATTAGCAAGCAAGAATTATAGTCAAAGAAGAGATTTAATTAGCAAGCAAGAATTATTGTCTGAAGTTATAATGCTATCGGAATCTAAGTAATTTTATTTTAGTATTCTGGGATCTTTTATATTTGGTAAGAAAAAGGTAAATAAAAACCATACTTTGAAAAATTCATTATAAATATTTATGCTCCAAAATTTATCGATATTCATATTCATAACGTCAATGTAAAGATATGTTTTCGTCCCTGGTATTAAAGGGTCGATTTTTACTGTATAAAACACCTTCTATCTATGGTAATTTAATATAATAAAATTGATGCGCAAACCATAGCTTGTTTAAATTGAAGGCGAATTTATAGTGTTGATCCAGTATCGAAACTTTTAAAGACTACGACAACTAATTAAGAAATTCACCGGATTCATTATATAACTTAGATAAGCAATTTTTTTTTCTATTCCATCATTAAGTATCTGAACGTTTAGCAGGAATTAATGCAGGAGTGAATACGCGTATGGCTAATAGTGTTTATAGTACTTATCTTTAGGATCCAACTTAACACCAAATACAAACTCTAATATATAAATAACAATAGCATAGATTAATATTTTCTTTAAAATATCCTTTTACCAGTGACGGATTTAAGGAAATAGGCCCAGATGGCAAAGCCTTCTAGGGACCGAGTTTATACATATAGCGGCCAGTTGTATTCATATATTACACACGCACCAGTGGAAAGGGAAATAGGTCTATCATGCTTGACATGGGGGAGTGGTCGTTGTGGTTACGAGACGTAGTAAAACTTTCTAAAAATAATGATAAAATGTGTTGCATAAACTTTGATACGAGCAATTATTTCGGACACAAAACCATATAACACGGAACGGGAAGCCGTTTATCCGACGAGAAGCCATTAGGCGAAATTTCATGATAAACTATTTCGCGTTAACGGGTTTTAACTATCAGGGTACGGACATGGCCTTGCCTTGGTGTGGTCTGCTAAAATTTATAAAGGTCGAAGAGAGAGGGAAGCTTGAAGAAATAATTGGATTGGAAGGCTCGCTTCGATATATCACAGACCATAAAAAAATATTTATAGTTTAACTTTTTAAACAACCAAGTTCAACACAGGTCCACAAAGCCCATTGCTAGAGCTCCAAACATTTTAAGATCGCCAAAATTATTCTTATTAAACTGAAATCTTCACTGAAATTATAAAAAATAAATGTTGAACATTAATAAGTCGAACTTTTATCTGTTTTTGCATCTTGAGATTTTATTCTACGTCTATATGAGCTTTAAATGGAAAACTTCCAACGTTTTATGGTACAGGAAGTCAGTTTGTATATTTAACCTTTTAATGTCTTTAACGCTAAGGTTTACTTGGGTCCAGAGCGATATAAGTCAAGATCTGCGATAGCGATAAATACAGATAATGGCGCTAAATGACCAATCAATTGTTTCATTACTTGCTGTGTAAATTATCTAAAGAGACAGGGCCCAATTAAGAATTCGAATCAAGGAAAGCCCATCGTCTTCAAACGAAAGCCCCTTTGCTCTTATATAGATCCTAGAACACCTATTCAAACTTTTGCATACACTAAAACTTTCAGCTTTGTTATCCTTAAAAAAAAAAGAACCGCATTCTTGAAAATGCTTTTAAAAACATTAAAAAGTAACTGAACGTTAAAAATCTTTTGTATTTCTGTATGTGTTAACTCTTTCTATCTTTCTACCTCCACTCTAACTTTCGAACAAATTAAACGGCACAAATAAGGCATAAGGGGTGATTTCTTCAAAGGTTTTATATAAGTATTTTTAAGTAAATTTTGAGGCACACCATGGTAGAAAAGTTATATGTTTTTATAGTATATGGGATCAGGGCTGCCCTTAGGGGTGTGCCACAAGTGCCTTTTCCTCACACAGGGCCCTCGCACCAACAAAACAAATTAATTCTAAAATAATTTTTTATTGTTTAATTTTATTTAGATTCTACTGTTTTGCTACAGTTTTTAATTTAAAATAATTATTACAAAATGCTGATCTCGTACGTTTCTATGCACTTAAACTGTGTTGGTTTAATTTTGGCGGATTTGATTGCTTCTTTGAAATGTAAACTGTAAGAGCTGCCATAGGTCTGTTCAGTAATCGGGCCCTGTAAAACGGAGTGGGCTCCAGCCAGTCGAAGAAGGGTCTATATCCATTTATATGAGAAAGGGTAAGGAAAGCCATACAGAAAAATACAGTAAAATCTTTAATAAAATATGCTTAACCGTTAAAGAATTATTTCTTTCCCTGTCCTTTTTTTAATTTCTGGAGTCAAGGGGGTCCCAAATGGACTCAAGACGAGGAGGCCAGGTAGCAACTGTCCATTTTCTGCCTGTTAAATACGCCACTGCCTTTTACATTGTTAGATAATGTTCATTGTTTGAGAACACTTAAAAAAACTGCTTAAAAATGAGTACATGAACGTCCTCGTTTTTCTTTGTGTACAATTGCATCTTAAATGGGCGATGACGTACTCAAATTTAAGTAATCGTACTTTCGCAAAAATTATCAGTATGGTTTAATATTGCTAATATCAGCTTCTGCTCAAGCCATGTTAACAAAGCGACCTGTCAAACCTAAAAAAATAGTTCAGAAGATGGTTTTCCACATTATTCGATGTCGATTACTTAAATAGAAACTGAGTTATTATTACAACAATCTTACTGCCCATTATTTTGGCACACCTTTTTAATATTTCTTCTGTTTATAACTTCTTCATGTCGTCCTGGTAGTACAACGGATAAAGGCACTGAACTTCGGTGTGGACGCCATCAGGTAGACTTATTGGGTTCGATTCCCGGTAAGTCCGTTGTAATTGTTGAAATTTATTGAAAGGGATTTATGAAGGTAACCTTTGTAGGCCAGCAACTGCACTTTTTATTTATTTTACTCAGTTTTGAGTATATGTATTTTTCAAAAATGAAACTTATATATTCGGAGCTATGATAAGCATCGAATGTAATTCCCTACAAAAACCGTAATAAAACCCTGCACAATTCTGAATTCTAGTCAAATGATAACTATTTCAAGCTAACTATTTACATAAGAAGTGAAAGATGAAGTTTTAAAATTAAAATTGAGCGAAATGTTTTAGGATGTGTTACTTAACCCCCCAAATATCGTGATAGAAAATCGATCGATGTACTGCCATTTTCTGCTTTTTGTCTAAATTATTTAAAATACTTTAAAATAAACCCTTGGTGGTTTCAATCTTATTTTAAGTACAATAAACGTTGCCTCTAACTACGTGGAGTACCTAAGCATTTTGTGTCCCCAAATATTTGAGAATTAATTTATGCAGAAAAGACTTTGTAAAAAAACAGCACAATGTTAATGCGTAATTAATTACCGCATCAACTTTTTAATTTGTGAAAAATAATTTTTTTGATATGTTACTTTTAACCGGAAAAAAATTGTTCCAAAATAATAAAGTCGGCCTTTTCAATCGATGCCGACATTAAAAAAAAAACTAAGCACTTTTAGGGAATTTAAGATAAAAATTCAAATATAAAATATACGCAGTTTTCATTATAATTGCAATCAAAACAAAGAATTTTCTTCACAAAAGAAATCTTTCAAACAAACATGCTGCGTTAAATAAATTATCCAACCACATTTATTCCGAATCACTGAAACTACTCTTCTTTACAAAACGTTCCAAACTACACCCACTTCAATAAATATTTTATTTGCGCCATAAAAAACATCTCTTCAAACAAACAAATAAACATTTATTCCCCTCTTCAACCATTTAAAAAAAATATTCGAACAGAAAATTTAGAACAAAGAGCCAGCTTGTTGAGTACACAAACATCAACAAAAACAAAATACACTAGAAACAAACAAAGAATGTGTAAATAAACGAATTAGGAACTTCAAAAGCAGCTTTGGAAAGAAGCGTAATTACCCTCAAACAGATTTTTACAATGATATCATAATGATAAACGGATAAATAATGAATGGCGCGTTCCAAAGTCGAGATCCGTTACATTGGATAATATCTCAAAACAAGTGCAGCGATGAATTTAATAAGCGGTTTTTAATATTTAAAAGCAGCTAATGCAATATATTTATATCCTACTAGCTCTTAAGTGTTGTAGAATCTATCTCGCCATAATGAATAATTAAAAGATGTTTGTATAGAAAACGTTGAGTTTTATAAATTAATAATTATGAAAATAATTGTTTTTGGTGTTTTAAAAATAGAAAAATTTATTCAGAATGTATATCATAAAATTAGGAAGATGACAAATGGAAAATTTAAATGAGATATTTAGGCGAAAGTGTCCATTTTAATTAGAAATTTTAGTATTTTATAAATTACATCAATTATCAAATGCTAAGTTTTTTTTCAATGTTAATGAAAATTGTTCAATTTGTTTGTTAAACAAAATAAACATGGCTTGGAATTTAAAATTATTTATTATAATACAAGTTTCTATGGATGTCAGATAGTAGGTTTGTTTGTTTCTTAATCAAATTATTGCCTTCAAAAAATGTGCAGAGCTTTAAAAAAATTTGTCATATGTATCTCAATCATAATTACATGTTAAATTGTTTTAACAAAACGCTCGCACAATTTTAATATATTTTGCAAATTAAAGTTATTAGGAGTCCTTTTAAATAAAACAAATTGAAAATGTCTTAAGTTTGCATACGCATTACGTTATGTATGGTTATTATTTTGTTTTGTGTAAGGACAGAACATATAAATTATTAAAAAATCTTCTTTCAACCTGTCACTATTATGTTTTGATTAAAATTAATTTGATATAACGAATCGAGATGTGTATGAAATTAAATAATATTTTTAATAAAAAGTAATCGTGCTTTAAGAAATATGCGCTAAAAAGTAAAAAATCCTTTTTAATTTTTCGAACAAGTTTTAGAAATTGAATTATTTAATATAAATTTTTTACTTATTTCAACGTTATGGAATCGGCGCCAAAATTTAGGTATGCTTTTTGTAAACTGTCATCAACTTCATAAAGTTGTAATAAGTATAAAATTAATATTAAATAATTAAATTTTTTCAACTTCGAGCTAAAAATTAAAAATTATTTTTTAATGTTTAGCGCATTTTTCTTGAAGTCGGTTTTTCTTCTTTTAAAAAGATTATTTTATTTTTCCCCTTTTTAGTTTCTAATTAAGCAAGGGGATTCACCCCCTGCTATTATTCACCAAGAAATGCAAGTTGTTACTTCTTTTTGTTTCCGCGGATAGTATATTTTGAGAATATCCGTTTTCATAAATGCTGCACCGTTAAACATAGATATTCAAAAATAAGTAAACTGTACACTTTTTTAAGTAAATTCGATACTTGTCATGGCTTCGAATACATAAGTTTCAATTTTGAAAAGACATGTACTGAAAAATAAGTACAATGGGTAAAAATGAATAAAAAGAGTGGATGCTAACCTACATAGGCTACCTTCATAAAACACTTACAATAAAAATCGACAATTACAATCACTATTTACCAGAAATCGAACTCAGATTCTAAAGCACCGCAGTCCAGACCCTTATCCGTTAAACTACCCGGGCGACTTGAAGAAGTTATAAACAGAAAAAATGTCAAAAAGGTGTGTCAAAAAAATGATAAGTAAGATAATTGAGTTGCAATGACTAAGTTTCCATTTAAGCAACCGACATCAAATGATGTGGAAAACCATCTTCTAGACAACTATTTTAGTTTGTCTGGTCGCTTCGTTAAGATGACTTGAACAGGAGCTGATATTACAAATATTAAATCACACTGCTTATTTTTGAGAAAGTACGGTTACTTAAAAATTTGAGTACGTCATCGCTCATTGACGATGAATTTGTACTCAAAGAAAAACGAGTAGGTTCAAGTATTCATGTTTATGTATATTTTTTTCAGTGTACCAGGGCAACATTAAGAAGTAATAAACAGGAGGAATATTAAAAAAAAGGAAAGTAAGATAATTCAGTTTTAATAACTCATTTTCTATTTAAGCAATCGACATCAAATAATGTGGAAACCATCTTCTGAACTACTATTTAAAAATGTGTCAGGTTTCATTACGATCACTTGAACAAAAGCTGAGTTTAGCAATATTAAATCACATTACTACTTTTTGAGAAAGCACTGTTATTTGCATTTGAGTATGACATACGCCTTTTACGATTTGCATTTGAGTATGACATACGCCTTTTACGATGCAATTATACTTAAAGAAAAACGAGTAGGTTTCGATACTCATTTTTAAATTCCATTTTTTTTACTGTTGCGTAACTGCTAGAACAAAACAAAGTTCATTATTCTTAAATTTTACTAAAATTAAATTAAATTAAAAGTCTTTCAACGCATTTCAACCTTTACCTTAATTTTATTTCTATCCCATTTCCATTTATGATCTAATCCAAAATTCTTTGATATGTTAATTATGAAGTAAACGGATCATTAGAGCTGTACTCTTCCAAATACCCCAGAATAATAACCTTATTATCTCAAGTAATGTGTGCTTAAAGTCCCTTGTAGTCCCAATAAAGAGTTCAGGTAAATAGAGGCATCCTAATTGGAAAAGTTGTGTTAACTCACTTGATGAGGAGTAAACTTGCATTGTAAGAGTTATGATTCAGTTTAATTAAAATATACTATTTCAAGCTTATCCATTAGAGATTTTGGTGCAAAGGAAATGTAAACAGAAGGGTTAACTTAGAAAAATGTTCTTCCCAGCGATGAGAAGATATTATCATTATTATTAGTAGTAGTATTTCGTACTTAGATTGTTTTCATTAATGAAATATCTAGATTTTATTTTATAATTAGTTTTTTTTATAGTTAATGTACTCATTTTTAAGTACCTTTTTTTTACAGTGCATGTTTCTACATGATTAGATTAAATATAAACAGAAAGGTTAGCTTAGAAAAATGTTCTTCCCAGCGAAGTGAAGATATTATCATTATTATTAGTAGTAGTAGTATTTCGTACTTAGATTGTTTTCATTAATGAAATATCTATGTTTTTTTTATAGTTAGTTTTTTTTATAGTTCAGGTACTCGTTTTTAAGTACCTTTTTTACAGTGCATGTTTATGCATGATTAGATTAAATGTAAACAGAAAGGTTAGCTTAGAAAAATGTTCTTCCCAGCGAAGTGGAGATATTATCATTATTATTAGTAGTAGTATTTCGTACTTAGATTGTTTTCATTAATGAAATATCTAAGAGTTTTTTTATAGTTAGTTTTTATTATAGTTCATGTACTCATTTTTAAGTACCTTTTTTTACAGTGCATGTTTATACATGATTATATTAAATGTAAACAGAAAGGAAATGTAAACAGAAAGGAAATGTAAACAGAAGGGTTAGCTTAGAAAATGTTCTTCCCGGCGAAGTGAAGATATTATCATTAGTAGTAGTAGTAGTATTTCGTACTTAGATTGTTTTCATTAATGAAATATCTATGTTTTTTTTATAGTTAGTTTTTTTTATATTTTAGGTACTAGTTTTTAAGTACCTTTTTTACAGTGCATGTTTATACATGATTAGATTAAATGTAAACAGAAAGGAAATGTAAACAGAAAGGTCAGCTTAGAAAAATGTTCTTCCCAGCGAATTGAAGATATTATCATTATTAGTAGTAGTAGTATTTCGTACTTGTTGATTCATTCATTAATAGTTTTGTTAATTGGTTTCATTAATGAAATATCTTGGTTTTTTTATAGCTATTTTTTTATAGTTCAGGTACTCATTTTTAAGTACCTTTTTTTTACAATGCATGTTTATACATGATTAGATTAAATGTAAACAAAAGAGTTAGCTTAGGAAAAAAAAATCCCAGCGAAGTTAAGATATTATCATTATTATTAGTAGTAGTATTTCGTACTTAGATTGTTTTCATTAATGAAATATCTAGGGGTTTAGTTTATTAGTTTTTAGGGGTTTAGTTCTTTAATAGTTCATGTACTCTTTTTAAGTACCTTTTTTTACAGTGCATGTTTATACATGATTAGATTAAATGTAAACAGAAAGGAAATGTAAACAGAAAGGTTAGCTTAGAAAAATGTTCTTCCCAGCGAAGTGAAGATATTATCATTATTATTAGTAGTATTATTTCGTACTTGTTGATTCATTCATTAATGGTTTTGTTAATTGTTTTCATTAATGAAATATCTAGGTTTTTTTTATAGTTAGTTTTTTTATAGTTAGTTTTTTTATAGTTCAGGTACTCATTTTTAAGTACCTTTTTTTACAGTGAATGTTTATACATGATTATATTAAATGTAAACAAAAGAGTTAGCTTAGAAAAAAAAATTCCCAGCGAAGTGAAGATATTATCATTATTATTAGTAGTAGTATTTCGTACTTAGATTGTTTTCATTAATGAAATATCTAGGTTTTTTTTATAATTAGTTTTTTTATAGTTAATGTACTCATTTTTAAGTACCTTTTTTTTACAGTGCATGTTTATACATGATTAGATTAAATGTAAACAGAAAAGAAATGTAAACAGATGGGTTAGCTTAAAAAAATGTTCTTCCCAGCGAAGTGAAGATATTATCATTATTAATAATAGTAGTATTTCGTACTTAGATTGTTTTCATTAATGAAATATCTAGGTTTTTTTATAAATAGTTTTTTTAATAGTTAAGGTACTCATTTTTAAGTACCTGTTTTTACAGTGCATGTTTATACATGTATCTCTCTATTTTAAAAAAAAGTAAGCCCTAGGGGGAAAAAGTAAGTACTAGGGGGAATTTTCCGTTCTTTCAATGTTATTCAGATCGTATCTCAAAATGTTAAAGTCCTAAAATTACGAAATTAAGTGAATTTGTTAAGAAATGTTTGATAAATAAGAAGAATATATTTTTGTTTCAATACTGTTATTAGTTTATAAGTTATTTAATATTAAAGTCGTCGTTGATAAAATTTCGCTTACAACTAATTTTGTCCGTCGAGTTTCTGAAACACTATTAAGAGGAGAGATCCAATTTTTTTAGGGAGTGTAGAAATAGGTTTGAACTGGAAATCCAAGTAAGCATTTTTTTAAATTCGAATTAGTTTTGGATTTATAAATTTTTGAAACATTTAAACACGCTCCACTTTTTGAAGTTTTTTCACCCTCATTATTGAAACGTGATTTCTAAATTGCTATAAGTCATTTAAAATTACATATTCTCTTATTCAAAAAAATATATTAATGTTCGTTAAAACTTCTTCTTTCTGATGTTATAAAGATTATATTTCTATCTTTACAATTAAATTAGATGTGGTCAATTAAGATAGGTATAAAAAATAGTGAAGAAATTAAAAATGTCGGATTTTTCGAGAAAATTTTAATTTGCGACTTTTTGTCTCATTGTTCCGCTTGCATCTCAAAAAGTAAATGTCCTAAAATTATGAAATTATGCCAGTTTATTAAGAAATGTTTGGGTAATAAGATGAATATTTTCTTTTTTTAATACGATTAGTATATTAGACGTTATTTTATGTTAAAGTCATGATATTAGAAAATTTTGAAAACAATTCATACATTTTTGGATACTTGTCTTCCAATTTTCAACAAAAAAATAAATAAAAAATTAGGGATATAGATAAAACTATTGGCTACAAATGATCCAGAGCGTTTGTGAAATTTCGATTTAGTTTTGTAGTTATAAATTTTTAAATAATTGACGAAATGTCTGAAATAATCGTCAATTATACGGGTAAAATTTTAAGTGATAAATTAAAACTGCTCTAAATAGTTCAAAAGTATACTTTTTTCCCGTTAAAAAAATATAGTTATGTTCGTAAAATCTTTCTTTCTTGAATGGTATCAATACTGAAATTCTATCTTAAAAAATAAATTAGATGTAACTATTTATGTGAAGTACTATAAATATTATTAAAAGATACTCCGGAAGGAAATGCCAACATTGGCAAAATGCCAACGTGTATTTGGCTGCCAACGGCGAATTATTATTAGCGCCAATTCTCAATTATCTTACGTTATATAAATATAAGTTGGCGATTAAGCCTATTTATTCTTGGCGCGTTTATGCTGTTGTTTGTTTACACATGTTTCGCTTTTCAATGAGCACAATTGCGTTGAAGCAGTTCTACAGTTGAGTTTTTCCAGTTATGGGGGGGGGGGATTGGGGGGAAGCATGCCCCCCCCCCCCCCCTCTGTAAACTTGAAACCTTAAAAGTTGGGAATTTCGAGTTTTAAAAATCTCTGAGTTGGGAAAATTTATGCCTCAGGCAAATTAATATTATTAGCAAAGGAAAGCGACGGACTACTAGAAATTGCCCAACTTTTATTAAGATGAAGCTTAAATTAGACCTCAAAACGGACCACTGCATTGGAACATGCGTGCGACAAATCAATACTTTCGAAAGAACTGTTTAATATTACCTATAAAAAAGCTGAAAATGTCTTATAAGTTGGAACTGGGAATTTTTTTAGCACTGTTGTGTTGTGCAATTTCGAATAGGTAGGTGTGGTCTGGTTAAATAACGTCACACTAGAGCTGCACATTGAACTACTGGCGTTGGTTCGAGCAAAGTGCCCTTGATTTGTTATTGGTACGTATTTACTTACTACATCAAGGACGCTTTGGTTCGAGGCCTTTCTCAAAGAAAAGACCCGGGAACGATGCCTCATATTGTTAACAGTGGTCAGATAACGAGGACAACACTTCAGCTGGTACCCGATGTCCTTAGGTTGGGAATTTTGAATCGTTCAAGTTCGGAATTTCGGATCGTTAAGTTGGGAAATTTCTTGTCTCAACATACTAAAAATAAATTTGTGTGACGGCACTGCCAGTAATAATTTATATAACTAAAAAAAATATTGTTGTTAAGACACATTGTCATTGCCTACAGTGTATGAAGCCGGTATTGGTTTGAGAAGCAAACTAAAGAGGATTGCGTAGCAATCCTCCGGGGGTTGGTGGAGCGTTAGCGGAGCAGGGGGCGGAGCCCCCTAGTAGATTAAATGTAAACAGAAAGGTCAGCTTAGAAAATTTTTCTTCCCATCTCAGTGAAGGTATTATCATTATTATTAGTAGTAGTATTTCGTACTTAGATTGTTTTCATTAATGAAATATCTAGGTTTTTTTATAGTTAGTTTTTTTTATAGTTCAGGTACCCATTTTTAAGTACCTTTTTCTACAGTGCATGTTCATACATGATTAGATAAAATTCAAATTAGTTTTGATCATTGCTGAAAGATGTTCTATTTGGTCACATTAGACTAAAATGGCTATTTATAATCTTTTGCCAATGATACTGCTTATGTTTATTAGAATTCAGTTGGTAATCATCATCTGAAAATAAATTTCATGCAGGAGATGATATATCCCGATGGAAATTCCCGCGAAAACGGCTTCAGCATTTTGGCGAAGCTTTTGTTAGTGACCAGATCATATTTCTGTTAATCTGCTGAATCTAAAATATGCTGAATTTAAAATCAACTATATAGGATATCAGAATAAAAACACTGTGTTATGCTTTCAAGGTAATCAATTCCGACTATTGATTAATTAGAAAGGAATTTGAAAAATTAAGAAAACTTTTTATAATAAGCCGCATTTGTTAATTCGTCTATAACATATGAATTTCTCTTATTTTAATTTTCTACTGTTTTAGTTGAAAAAAATGGTTTATATCTTTTATTGTTTATTGAGTAAAGAATGAAAGCAGGGATTCCAATAATTTACATTAAAATAACATTACAAAAAATACATTAAAATTACATTGAAACATAAAACTACATTGAATCATTAAGAATACATTAAAGTATTAAAAATACATTAAAATAGTACATTCGATAATTGTTATTCTCAAAAGATTAGATTAGATTATCAATATAGAATAAATATAATTTTGAATTCCTTAAAAATATTATTTTTCTGTTTACATGAGTTTCTGTAAATTTGTTATAAAATTTAATGGCAAGATAAATGAAACTTTTGCTTATTACTTCTTTGTTTGGTGAAATTAAAAATAGTCTATTAATAGAGTTGCCAGTTATTCTTTTTCTCAAATAAATGTCTATTAAAGTAAATAACTTTCGCCCAACTGAAAAGATATAATTTTCTGAAAGGTAAAATGTTATTGTTTGAAAATACATCACTTAAATTTTAGTTATATGGAAAAAATCTTCATAATTCTTCTTTGAAATTTAATTATTAGCAAAACGTTACTATAACAAACAGAACCTCGTATTTTTAATCCATATAATAAATTTTATTGGATCCAAGAAAAATATAATTGCGTCAAAAAGTGTTTATGAACATATATTTTTAATGATAAAACTTAAAACTAAAAAAATCTTAACTTCACTAGAAGTATGGATACGAGAGTTGTCGTTTTGTTGATGTGACAGCATGTAATATTGTGCAGCTACAATGTATTACATCAGTACATTGCAAAAAGAAAGTACTTAAAAATGACTACCTGAACATACTCGATTTTCTTTGAGTATAATTGCATCATAAATGAGCGATGACGTACTCAAATTAAGGTGTTCGTACTCTCTCAAAAACCAGCAGTGTGATTCAATATTGCTAATCTCAGCTTCTGTTCAAGCCATTTTAACAAAGCAACCTGACACACTTAAAATATTTGTTCAGAAGATGATTTTCCACATTATTTGACGTCGGTTGCTTAAATGGAAATATAGTTATTACAACTCAATTATCTTATTTCCCATTCTTTTGGCACACCTATTTAACATTTCTTCTGTTTATAAATTCTTCACGTCGCCCTGGATGTGGTGCCTAAGGATCTGGGTTCTATTCCCGGTAAGTCTTGGATGTAATTGTTGATATTTATTGAAAGTAATTTAAAAAAAACAGCCCATGTAGTTGAGCAACTGCTGTTTTTATTCATTTTTAATTATTATACTCACTTTCGAGTACATGTCATTTTCAAAAATGAAACTTATGTATTCGGAGCCATAATAAGCATCGAATGTACTAAAAAATGAGTATATTTTATTAAAATTTGAATACCATTTTTTACAGTGTACAGTTAGGCGAATGGTATGTAATTGTCATGCCCCCCTGACCCCCCCACCCCCATCAGGTTAGATGTACATTTCAATCAAAAATATAGTTGGTTTTTACTTTTTAAAGTTTCGATTTTTTTATACAGTTATTAGGTTGTAGAATAAAGATAAAGCATTCAAGGCATTCAAAATAGAACAGGAATAGAAGCCAATGCCCACAAATATCAATAATTTTGCGAGCCGCCAGCATTAATCACATGTCGAAAAGAAGGGTGCTTATTTCCATACCCCCCCCC
Source organism: Troglohyphantes excavatus (assembly GCA_963932185.1). Lineage (NCBI taxonomy): Eukaryota > Metazoa > Arthropoda > Arachnida > Araneae > Linyphiidae > Troglohyphantes > Troglohyphantes excavatus. Next base: position 18,359,600 of record OZ010675.1, on the reverse strand, counting down.
CCCCCCCCCCATGTGTCATCGATTGACGCAAACTCAGCCAATTTGGCTCTTGTGGCATAAAATTCCAGCCAACTAATCATCTGTCATCGAAAGTTCTGGCGACATTCAATCATAGTTTCATATTGTAGACAAGTTGGAAATAACTGGGTTGGGAAAACAAAATATATACGTTTCTATTCAATATATCGGACAGCTTGTTTTGTAAGAGTGGTAATCTGCTTGGCACCTAGTTTTTCATTTTCTATTTCGCATAAAGGAGGAATTAATCACAGCACACACATGGACAAGTATAATATTTTATTTAAAATTGTTCATAACCTTGAAAGATAAAGATAGTGTACAATTTGTCTATTTGTGTTTAACAAGAAATACAGGATGAATAACATGAATTTTAACATGAGCTTTTATTGAAGCATATCGGTTAGGTTGAAGGTAAGAGGGAATGGTGGAGGATGGGGATATTTCTATGGAAATGTTTGTGGTTAAGAAAGTGGTGTAGTAAAAATAGTGTGGTTAGTATTTGATTCATTTATATTTGTCTACAAACTGGGCAAATGTTGTTTATTACCATACCTACCTCTCTCCCTCTCTCTCTCTCTATGTGTATATATATATATATATAAAGAATAATATATGTTTGTTTTTATGCATATATACAGTTTCTGCTTATTGTCTAAATTACTTAAAATCTCTCTCTCTCTCTCTCTCTCTCTCTCTCTCTCTCTCTCTCTCTCTCTCTCTCTCTCTGTATATATATATATATATATATATATATATATATATATATATATATATATATATATATATATATATATATATATATATATATATATATATATATATATATATATATATATATATATATATATATATATATATATATATATATATATATATATATATGACCTTAAAATCAAGAAAAAGGTTACTGTCTTACTGTCCACAGGAAATTTCGAGGGGAAAAAAATTCCCCCTTTCCCACCTCTTACCGCATTTAAGCCCAAAGACTTCTTACTAAAACCTAGTAATAATAATGCGATACGGTAGCAATGTATATTTCACCAATGTAAAATATCTTACATAGTTAACTATGAGGATGAATAAAATATTTTGATTGGCTCATGAGGAAATATCGCTGATATACCGCAAAATTAATAAATATGTTGATAAATGAATAATACATTTTGCCAAATTAATACAAATGTCGCCAAATGAACTAAAATATGGTCATATATGTAAAATATCACCATATATCACCATTTTGAAGATGATAAAATTAATATCATTTTGCACACTGGACCTTCAAAACAAAAGAAAGGTCTGTCTACATGAGATTTTGAAGAAGAAAAAACTCCCCTTAATTGGCAGAAATTATTTTTTATTAAAACCGCCAAATGGCACCAAAGTGAAGAAATCGGCCAACACTCTTTTTTATAAAAAAAAAAACATAGTGTCTGGGGGGTTTGTTTTTTATACAAATCTACAATTTCATTCCGAAACAGCAGTTTTTTTCCGGGCAACGCCGGGCCCTTCAGCTAGTAGTCTACGAAGGTCATAATATAAAACTGAAATATTAACAATCTTTGTAATTGCTCCCTATCATGATTAACTTTCATGATGACTTAGGATTAAAATTTTCTTCATTGTTTACCCACATAATATTTAATTTTGATCTTTCGCTCGCATACTAAAAACTCTGAAAAAGAGTTGTCGATTTTTATCGTGATATCTAAGACATCGCAACATGCAAGCATAACAATATTTTTTAAAAAATTCTCAAGTAGCGACAATGAGAGTTTAAAGCTTTAAAAAATATCCGTTGACAAAATCTGCAAAGTTTTATTTTGTGCAACATTCCAAATTCTTTGAATTAAGTCTTCGTGTTGAAATGTCCCATGAGTCAGCACAAAATCAGCTGTAAAAAACACCCGTATAAACTGAATGCTCGGATTATTTATAAATTATTCATCAGTCCTTTGATGCACTATTCATCGGCCTCGCGGACTCTAACGTCTTTGGTTAAAGTTCCTCTTCAAAGCCTTCAAAGTCGATAAAAAATCAGTTTGCGTTTCTTCCGATCATGTGTATACTTCCAAATGTTGCTGAAGACCAGAAAAGATGCATAATTCACATACCTAAAACATTTCAAAGTATTTTTTTTTAAGACTCGTTGTCTCTCGACCAACTCCGGGGGCCTTGCTGCGCAAAAACACCTCGCCTTCCGACGAAAAGCGTGGTGTATACCCCTTTCGAAAATAAATGTTCTTTATGCTTCGACTTTCACATAATCCTTTGCAAATATTCGACGAATTCTCGTTAACCCTGAATATTTCTAATGAATTGCCTCTTCTCTTCTTCAACAACACTGCTGATTCTGGTACTTTACATGCCAAAAATGGTTCACTAATTCTTTATCTACAGCATATTTACCATAAAAAAATTAATGAATCGTTCTTGGATATTGAATTTGAGTGGCGTCCATGACATTGAATTTGGCTGATGTTGTTTGGATGCCAAATGGCGATGGTTATTTAACCTAGTTTCAAAACTTACTATCAATAGTAATTTGTAATAAAATTTATTTTTTAAAATATGACAATTCTAAAGCCAGAAATATAATACAAACATAAAGTTTTAAACTATACAAAAATAACATTAAATCCTCAAATGAATAAAATTGAAAACGAATCTATTTTTATACACAATTTTAAGAAATTTAATCCGAATAAAACGATCGCCAATTTCTTACACAAAACATGAAAAACAAAAAAATACGCTTACGCCCATTCTACACGGACGTGGTAACCACGCTTTGCATTTTGCAGAAACCTCTCTGATTAGAGGATACAAACCACGAGGTTTGTATCTACCAATAGCAAGAGCCCCATGGCGAAGTATCCTGCTATTTTAAAAAACATCCTGCCATGGCCATAGAGTAATGATACAAATAGAGGAATAAAAATGCTGATTTTCGTGTGTCCATCATTGAAACCACGTGATATGTGGAAATGCGAATTCATTCATGCGCCAATATTACTTGGCAGGCCTTGGCGACTTTAAGAACTAAACGAGATCAAAGTATTATAATATGGTTTTGCGTTTAATTTTGTATTTAAATATTGTTTTTTTGAACGAGTGGCACAATTTAAGGGAGTTTAACAGATATATTAAGGAGATTTTTCCTACTTTGTAGTTTTGAAATAATTGCAGTACGTTTTTATGTAAAAAATTTACCATAATCAAAGTTCTTTCAATTGTTATTTCGTATACTTCAATAAGAAAATATAAACAATCAAACCTGAGAAATATAAAGAGTTTCGCTTCTTCGAGTATTGAACACAAATTAAATATTTTCGTTTCGTTAATGAAGAGGAAATATTTAGCGCACATGTTTGAAAATAAGTAAATACGTGCATATATGTTAAGAAGTTGAATACGGACGGAACTCCTTTTCACCAAAAAAGAAGAAAGTGCGCCAAATTTGAAACTCCTGCAGATGTCTGAACGCCAAATGTGGCAGCACTATAACCACGTGATGTTGGTTTTTCTTTTCAATGTTGACATCGCGGCCTTTCGAGAGTCTGGTATTGAAGGCGCTCTCTATTTAATATTACAACTCTCTGGCCATGGCCTCCTGCTATTTTAAAAACTAAAAATGGAAAAATAAAATAATCTTTTTTTTTAAAAAAGGAAAACCGACTGGTTGGTGCCAATTTACAAAAATCATACCAAAATTTTGGCGCCGATTTAAAAAGTTGTAATAAGTATAAAATTGATAAAATTTAAATAATTTAATATTTTCAACTTTTCGCCAAATTAAAAATTATTTTTTACTTTCTAACTCATTTTTCTTAAAATATGTTTTCCTTTTTTTTTTAATATTATTTTATATTTCCCCAAAACCACATTTTGTGCCATTAAAATTAACTTACAAAGATTGTAATCTGTACACGTATCAATACGTTTTAGGAAAGTCATTTGTGATTTTCCACAATTCAGATGGTAAAACCATAGAGTAATGATACAAACTTAATATTACAACTATGTGGATAAAACTCGTTTTGAATACAGTACAACTCCAATTATCCGGGATCAATTAGGTCCATAGATCCCATACGGATAATCGGAAAATTCACGGAAAAAAAAGGTTATTTCTTATCAAAAAACAATTTTTGGTTTAGTTTGTAACGTAATTTAATATCTATTTAAAAAAGTATCGTTCAACAATAAGAAACTTTTAAAAAGTGGATTTTGCTGATTTCTACCTTTTTCCCCATCAAAGTGATGCGGATAATTGACAATCCGGTTTATTTGATCCGGATAACTGAAGTTCGGATAACTTAAGTTCTATTGTACTTGCTCCTCACTTTTAGATTCTTCATAACCCAATTTTTTCTCGATGATGACCAAACTCAAGCAGCATTCTTTGATCATGCCCATTAGTGTAATTAATTATGCAAACAAGGTATTATTATTTAACGTATAATATAATAAAAAAAGAATGTAATGATTTCCAGTGGATCGCTCAATTATAGATGATCCGAAATAACAATCATTAACGGACATTACCATCCCAGAATCTCGTTCCATAAAACTAAATTGAATCAATGCACATGACGTCAAGATAAACGATGCGTTAGGAATCTAACCATCTGAGCCACAGCAAAAATGGCTCCGTGTTGTTTTTTTTATCCGTGTTTTTGTGAATTTCTGGCGAATGGCCATTAGGGTGGAGCGAAAAAACTTTTTTTTGAAATTCATGTTGCCTGAGTCATTATACGGTGCCAAACTCACTAGAACAAATTGTCACCAAATTTCAGCCCAAAATATTGCTATCTTGAGGTTCCACATCTCAAAAGAATGTTTATATATAGCCTTTTATATAAAAAAAATGTCCTTTTATTTAATAAATAATTTCTATTAATTAATGTGTTAATTAAAATTATATTTAACATTAATTGTATGATAATTAATAGTAGTTAATTATGATTTAGTCAATAAATTACTTAATTAAAACTTTACTGTCAGATGTTAGCGCTATAAATTACTTTCGTACTCTACATAAAAAGCAAATTTACTTAATTTTAATAGATGGCAGCACGTGTTCTATTATGATAACTATTTTTACCATGACATAGTTGTCACGTGGATTCCATTTTCTGGGACAGTTTTACTCACGTTTGCTGATTTAATAAAGCATTTCCTCTGGATCAAAAATTATTTATTGTGAAAGGGGAATAAGAAAGATCCTTCAGTCAAAGATATCATCGAAATTGTTTCTTGGGATATTTCAAGAATTTGGAAGAAAGCCTTCTTGCCAGTGGTATAAATCATCAAGAAATTTTTCGACTTATAAGAAATTACAATGAAAAGTATAAAAATATGAAAAGAATATCAAAATCTCGAAGGGGGGCTAACAAAATTAGGAAATATTTCTTCGGCCAGCCAAATAGTACTTCGTTTGATATTTCTTCATGCAAATGTTTGAATTATGAACAATGCAAGTGTTTTTTAAAGATTCATCGTATGGAGCGAAATTTTTTAACAGGTCAACGGCATGTATGAAAATGGCAATAGGGTCGATTGACATTTCTGTAATCCGAAAATTGAAGCGTATAAGAAAAAAACAACATAAAAGGCAAAAGCATGAGGCCAAAGCAAGAGAATACAAAACTAAAGCTTCTTATAAGTCTATTTCAGATTCAGCAGCGAACGTCATTCTAGGAGCTGATTCAGAATTAGAAGATATCCCTGAAGATGATGACGATTACGTTAGCCTCGAAGCCAAACGTCTGAAAGCAACTGATGATAAAACTCCCTTAACATCCAAGACAAGTTAGATGAAAATATCCTTGCTGCATTTAGCGGTTGCTTGTGATAGGACAGGAATATCAGATAGGTCAGCTGCTGTCATTGCGTCATCTGTGCTTCATGATGTAGGGATTGTATCTAAAGATATTCCGGCTAAAGTTATGGACAGGAATAAGCTGAGGAAGGAACGTCGAAAGTTACGGTCCCAGCTAGATTCTACACAAATACCGCAATTTTTGTATGCCCTCTACTTCGATGGAAGAAATGACAAGACTATTATGTATGAGAAGAAAGGGAATTCTTATACTACAGGACTACAGCTGTAGTAGAGCATATTACGCTCTTGTCAGAACCTGGTTCTGTTTATTTAGGACCGAAAGACGTCTGGACCACAAGAGTTTTCCGCAACAATAGGCAAATCTATGAAAACATGCAAAACTCTTGCCGTGGCAAATTTTGTCTCTAATCCAGTTGCTTTTCCCGAAATTGACAAAAAAGAACTCAGTACAGACCAAAAACACCTCTTCGACATTTATAGGCAGTATCATTGGGGGTATGCCTTCCAGAATTAGCAAACTGAAGACCCGGGAAGATGTCTCACTCAAGATGGCTCACTTCAGCCAACAGAATTCTTTGCCTTTACGTATCGACCGCCAAAGCAATAATGATGCTCCATCAGACTTTAAGCTCATGGTATAATATGTTATGAAAGTTTATGTGCCATCCTGGTTTGAAATAAAGAAAATCCCGAATGCCACACATGGAACACGTCACCTTAATGGAATGATAAAAAAAAGTTAATTATTTCCAGAAGACTTTAAGGCAATCGTTCACGAATTTATTCAGAGGAACTGTTATTTTGCTCATTCTGAGAATATTCTGTTAGCGATGCTAAATGAACGAGCACACATTCGAGAACTTGGCTTCAGAAGAATACTGAAATCAAGAAAAACTGACTTATTGGGGAAAATAAGATAATTTAATCTTCCCAATTTGAATTTAAAAGCAAATGACTATTTCGAGATGATTCACTATGACAATCCTTTGGAACCACCAGTTACCACGAACTTCAGCAACGAAGACATAACAAGATTGATCAGAAATGGTTCACAATTTGAACAGAGAAGCCATTCTCAAGCAGTGGCGAGGCATGTGAAACTGGAAACACAAGCATCATTGGCAACATGTGGTGTAGAAGCCGTCGGGGATGGATACTTCGCGGCGGAATAAAGTCACGAAACGAACTTCCGAAATTTGACACCCAGATGAACTTTTTTGGACCTCGTGTGAAATTTAAAAATAATGCGTGTTAATATGTTCATGTCTATTTTTTAATAATTAAAACCGTTTTGTAATCTGAAAATAAAATATGGTAAAAATTAAATTAAAATAAAAAAAAAATGATTTTTTTTATTGTTTGACTTTAATATTATATTTTATATCTCAATGTGGAACCTGAAGATGATGAACGATTCCGATTAAATTTTTTCACAGTGATTTTTTCACCAAATGGCACCATTTGTTGGGTCAGGAAACACTAAAATTTGAAATTATTTTTTTTTCGCCCTTTTCACTCCACCCTAATGGCCATCTTAAAAAAGGTCCAAAACACATCTTTGGAAAAGCGAGTATCCACCGAAGCGTGCATGAATATCGTGATTACGTTCGAAGGAAACTGCACAGCTCATTTTTTACTGGTGCTTCAAATGTAAAAAAAAAGAACGTCGACTGTATTGTCAAAAGCTCTTTGTAGTTCGCAGGAAGATGTAGAGTTTTGATTTGAATATTTCTTTCATAAATAATGTGCAATAAATTGAAGTTTTGTCTCAACTGGACACTCTTAAAAATAAAAATAAAAAGTTGTTATTTGGGGTTTTGTTTTGTAGTATTTATTAACGAAACAAAAAACAGACTTGTAATAATGGATTTAAAGAAAACATGAAAAAATTTATTCATACGAAGAACTAGGCATGTATTTCCTTTTTAACCGACTGAACAGCGCGCCAACCAAAACTCGCTAAAAACTTTCAATTAAAACCGCCAACGCGCGCCAGATCGAGAGGTTATCAATTCGACAGCTATGTATTTTTATATTATTTATTATTATGTATGTTCGCCCGGGATTTCGGTTCTACTTCAGATATTTGCACAATTTGTTTTGTTGAATAAGGGAAGTTTCACTTGGGAGCACTTTAACAAAATATCCGGTTATCCCGCATTTAACTATCCGAAATTATCAATTAACCGGACTGTTGGATAAAAAATATTGTCCGATTTCGAAAATTCTTTTTTTTGTTGGATAGAGAAAAATCTTCTTAGACAAAATCTGCAAAAAATCATCTGTTATCCGGCTGTTATATTCCGTAAATGTCGATTAACCGGAGTTTTTTTAAACAATTTATCCGATTTCATAATATTTTCATTGTTTAACAATGACATTTCGTTTAACCAGCATTGATAGGGATTGTTTATCAATATATGTTGTTGAGCAGAAGTTGCTGCTTGAATTTATTGGTGAATAAAAATAGGGGGCGAAGCCTCCTGCTAAATTAAAAACTAAAAGGGGAAAATACAATAATCTTTCTAGAAAAAAGGAAAACCGACTTTAAGGAAAATGCTCTAAAAAGTTAAAAATAATTTTTAATTTTACGAATGAGTTAAAAAAATTGAATTATTGAACATCAATTTTATACTTATTACAACTTTTTGAAGTTGGTGCCAATTTACAAAAATCCTACCTAAATTTTTGCGCCGATTTCAAAAAGTTGTAATAAGTATAAAATTGATATTCAATAATTCAATTTTTTCAACTCATTCGTAAAATTAAAAATTATTTTTTACTTTTTAGCTCATTTTCCTTAAAGTCGGTTTTCCTTTTTTCTAGAAAGATTATTTTATTCTAAATGATAAGTACCTTTTTTCAAACAGTGCTGCTAGTCAGTGGCGGCGATTCGGGGGGGCAAGGGGGGGCGGTTGCCCCCGCACTTTTTTCGGATGTTGCCCCCGCACTTTTTTAATATTGCACTTTTTAAAACTATATTACAAGTCAATTGTTCTATTGCATTGCCGAACAAAGGAAAAAGTTTGAACCCCAACTTCCTCCCACTACTAAGATTCAAACCCCTTCCATTGAAAGTTAAGTAAAAATACTTTTGAACGAATGTGGTATCGTTATTCTTTAAAAAAAATTCAACATTTAAAAAATAAAATAAATTCTCTATCTAAATTGAGGAGCTTTGTTTTCAGATTTCCAGACAGACAGCTGCTAACTTAATCCATTGATTGGCGCTTCATGCCTTACTCATTCCAGGTCCATTACTCATTCTGTTTTTATTTTTTTCGGAAAAAGAAATAGCATATCTTTTCTTTACATAGAAAAATGCAACTGTATGACCTTCAATTCTAAAAATAGATCAAACCCCCTTCTTTTATTTATGACTATCTGCAACTTTTTTACATTAAAATAGTATCCGGTCTTAATAAAATGCGTTAAAATGTAGTATTGTGTAATCTATTGGCGCCGAACAATTGCGTAATCTATAAATCTGTAGATAGGAGACTAGCATCTCCATGTACGCTCGCCTGTGTGAGGAAAATCATCTTGGCGCGATAATTGTTCCAGCTTTGGCGATATTGATAAGTTTAGTATTTCGCAACCCTGTGGAAGGAATTGCTGTTCGACATTTTGACTGACCTTTTTTGTTTTGTTTTTTAAATGGCATTGTAATTGTAGCATGGAGAAGAGCTAGTTTTTTCGCAATAAATTGCGACCATGGTAATTTCACGATTTAAGAACATGCATTCGATTTATTGATATATATATATTTTAATATATTTATTTGATTGTAATTCGCAATTTTAATATTATTGTAATTATAAAAATGATTTTACGAATATCTAAGAAATTATATTATACCATCGTGGGACATACCATAAACCAGGTTGGCCATTTATTCACCCCGAGACCTTTGTAACATTAACTTTGTTATATTAAAATAGTATAAATTTAGTTTGCTTATAATTACAGAAAAGGATTTATGAATTATAAGAAATGCTTATGTGAATCAAAAATACTCCATACACAAATACAATTTCTTTATAAACATTCGTTATGTATTTCAAATTAACCTTATATAACTTGTAACTTCCATAAATTACTTGCTTTTTTTCTGTTTCTTATTCTTAATTTTTTTTTCTACAGAATACTTAATTACAAAATATTAAAGATATTATACTTTGTTTATTAGTTCAAATTTTTAATGTTTTATAAGACTATTTTCGAAATAAATACTACACTTTATTTCGAGCGCCCACTCTTTCCTCATTAATAAGCAGAAAATTTCCCTCTCCCTCCACACATCTACGCCAAACAGTTGAATATCAATTAAAAAAAACATCAATTTAAACAACCATATGCTGTAAGCTTGAATCTCCCGGGGAAGGGAATAAATGCCATACAAGGTTGCAACATTTGGCAATTTATCCCCTCACCGCCAAACAATTATCGCGCCAAGATGCTTTTCCTCACACAGGCGAGCGCACATGGAGATGCTAGTAGATAGGAGGGAAGGGGTCATGAGTTAGCCATTAATGTCTTTGTTTTGATCTTCGTCTGCTCTGCTTTTTAGCAAAATGAAGCGAATTTTACAAATTTCAGTTTTAAATTACTTTAATAAAAAGAACAAATGTGAAGTTGAACATGACAGCAATACAAGCACTACTGTTTCCAGTTTCCATTCAAGAAAGCTTGTCTGTTTGCTTGCAATCTACGCCACAGAATTTTCAAAATCGCGCAAGTATACGTTTAAAGATACCATTATCTTGATTTTTAGTATTTATATATCATATTTCGAAATCTTTTACATCATTCATATTATGCGTTTGTTAAATTTTGTGGGGTTAAGGATTCCCCCCTCTTGTTGAGGGGGATGGATGCCTAAAGAAATTCGTTGCTCAGTCACTGAACCCCCATGAAATAATCAATCACTCAACCTCCATAAAATCTATACCCACGTGCCTGCAAACTAAGAATTTGTCTCAGGGTCCCAAACGTCACACCATAAATGTAGAATTGTAAATGGTGCTGGAAATTTTCGAGGGATTGGGAGGGTGAGGAGAGAAAATTTCCTCCATTTCTTTTTCAACACTGACACCAATGGAAAGGATACCTATCCCTTTGGAGGTCGGTCAATAAGTATGTTAATTAGATTCATTGCAACAGTCCGTATTACTCCAAAATAAAAAAAAAAATTGGAAAATAATCAAAAATGGGTTAATAGTCGACCTGGGCGTCTCGTACCTATTTTAAATTGGTATTCTTTCCTTCAAATAACTCAAAATAGAGCGTAAATATAAATGTGCAATATTTATTGTTTTGCTGTTCGTTCAAAATTTTTATTACTCCGCCCCCCCCCACTCCCCTTTACCCGCTTCACACACACTTGTTTCAACTTGATCTTGCCCCCCCACTTTTACCACCCAATCGCCGCCACTGCTGCTAGTCAGTCCGCTTACAAGAGCTTTTGGATAGTTGGAGAAACTATCCCAGAGACTTGACTTTGATTTGAAGTAGTTTGCTGTATATGAAGACTTCAAAACTGCGCAAGTCCATTTTGAAATTTGTTTAAAAACAATCGAAAGCGATTTCATAGTATAATCAAAATTACATTTTTCTAAGAAATTAAAGTCGTATATTTTTTTCATTTATTATTCATCGTTAAATATACTCTCTAGTTTTAGAAAATAATTCATCATTAGAATGAAAACTTTATAAATGTTTCAACTGCCAAATGCAAACGCGAATGAACTTTAAGCAAAGGCGGAAGCAGTTGTTGGTGATACGCCTACTAGAGTGTGTTCCATTAAGATGAAGTCGTTGTATTGTATAATTTATTTAGCGGGTTGTAAGATTCAACTGACATAATTTTAGTTTGTAATGAAATAAATATTCAAGTTAATAAGTTTAGTTCTGCTATTGCTATTGCTTCAGTGGTGACTCGTACAAGGGAACTGGATATTATGAAGCAACCTGGTACTGAGTTCGCGAACTCAATGCTTCTCGTATGCGGAGGAGACAGTTGTTTAAAAAGTATCCTCAGACTTGGTGAATAAAAAAAAGGTGAGTGGAGTGTTGTTGTTTATTGTGCGACTAAGTATGCCTTACAGTGTATGGTATTGTAGGATTTATATTTATTATTTAAGATGAGTACCGACGATAATAGACAAGAAGTTGCAGGAGGCAACGTAAATAATGCTGACTTTAAGGAAGTTAACATAGTTGCATTAAAGTTACCAGGTTTTTGGGAAAAGGAAGCAGAATTATGGTTTCTTAATATTGAAGCACAGTTTGTGTTATCTCTTATCAAACAAGATGCTACAAAATATTACGCAGTAGTAGCAGCTCTGAGGTTTTGAACTTATGTATGGGATATAGTTTGAAAAAATCGGAGTTGTATAAAATTTTAAAAGAAAGACTGATAGCCGAATTTTCGAATTCGAAACAACGAAGAATTAAGTATCTTCTATCTATGCAGGTGTTGGGGGGACGATAAACCTTCCCACTTGCTTAGGAAAATGAAACAATTAGCCGATAATAAGGTAGGAAATAATTTTCTAAAAAACCGTTGGGTACGACGGTTACTCAAGAAAACTCAAGAAATTTTAACAGTTCTAGAAGTAGATGGCCAATAAACTAATGGAATTATGATGTAATGTATTGTGATATTTCAACAGATAACATACGACCATTCATTCCAGAGAATTTTAGAAGAGAAGTTTTCGATATGCTACATGTTTGTCACAACCCGAAATAAAAGGGACTTTGAAACTTGTGAATGATAGATTTATTAGTCCTACCGTAAATAAAGATTGCCAAAACTGGGCTAAATCCTGTGTACCATGCCAACAGGCAAAAATATACAAGCACACAAAAAGTGCAATACATAACATACCAGTGGAAAATTCCTGTTTTTATCACATATAGATTTAATTGGACCCCTGCCCTCTTCTCAAGATTACAGTTATTGTTTAACCATGATTGATAGATTTTCTAGATGGGTTGAGGCTGAATCATTGCGTGATATCAGAGCCGACAGTGTAGCGTCGCATTATATAAAGTTTGGATTGTTCGTTTAGGGGTACATGGGGTAATTACAACAGATCAAAGAACCCAATTCGAATCCTGAATTTTTAAATCACTTATGAATTTGTTGGAAATTCGGCATATTCATTCTAGTGCTTATCACCCTCAGGCTAATGGTTTAGTAGAAAATTGGCACAGAACCTTTTAAACAGTGTTAAAGGCCTACTTGTCGCAGCGATGGACTGAAAACCTCCCCACCGTGTTATTATGGATAAGATCGACGTTTCGTCAAGATATTAAAATGATTCCGAGTAAGTTGGTTTACAGGCAAAACATTCGACTTCCTGGTGAGTTCTTCGCAGCTACGGAAGATGAGGTATGTTATCCAGAGTTTATAAAATCTCTCAAAGAAACAATGCTGGGATTTCGACCAACACCTACTATGCCATACAAAACCATGTTTTTATTCCACAAGACCTTTCAACATGCACGCATGTGTTCTTATGGTACGATGCAGTGAAGACACCTTTGCGACCCCTCGTACGACTGCTCATTTCCAGTGGTGGAAAGAAAGGAGAAAGTTCTCAAGATTCTAAAGAATGACAAGAAGCTGGTAGTATCCATCGACAGGGTGAAACCAGCTTTTTTATTGGAAAAGAATAAGAGCAGACAGTTTACTTAAGAAAGTCAAGCAGACAGTTCAAGAAGGGTATCAACCAATCCAGCCAGTCGGCAAGTAACTAACTTTCCTAGCTCTACAAAGAAAGAGTTCTTCAGAACCAGAGCAGGTCGGAGATGCAAGGCTAGAGCAAAATTCGAAATAGGTTCGCAGGTGCTGAAAGGGGTACTGCGGCGGTTAGACTCCTTGGCAGAGCAAGGATTTGAACCGCGGGGTATTTCGTCGGTTAGACTACTTGGCATCGTTGGGATTTGAACTGAGGAGTTGGTTTGTAGAGCACATGCGCGGTGCCCACCTTGCCTATTTAAAACTGTTGACATTCTACGAGGCGGAAACAGTTGTTGGTGTTGGTGATACGCCTACTAGAGTGTGTGCCATTAAGAGGAATTCGTTGTACTGTATAATTTATCGTCGTTGTATTGTATAATTTATTCTACAAAAAAAATTTAGAAAAGTAAAAAACGCTAAGCACCCCCCCCCCCCTTAAAAAAAATCTTCGAAACTGTGGCTGAAAAAGTTGTGATATAGAAAACAAACAAGCCAATTGCAAGCGAGTGGGTGTGCAGTAGGCCGGGTCGAAAAAACATTTTTTTTATATCGTTATTCTAATAGTGCGGAAAGGGTGACCAGTGTGGTCAATAAACAGGCTGTAAAATATTTTTTTGATCGGATAATATCTTCTGCCTCCTCATCGCACTTGAAATTTCGAAATTTGGGTAAAAAATGGCTTTTTTCGCTTATTTTATAAAAAATAATATTTTCCGAAATAGTTATCCTAATTGCACGGAAAGGGTGAATAATATGATCACCAAACACGATGTAAAATATTTTTTCGATCAGATAATATCTTCTGCCTCCACATCGCACTTGAATTACCGCTATTTTTGTTAAAAACTGCACTTTTTCATGTGATAAAAATATGGTTCGAATACTATTTAATAGATGCACTTACACAAATACACTTACAGATGACTAGTATACAGATGTTTGAATATATTCTTATGGTAAAATTCATTGGCAGATCCAGTGAGGAGGGACACAAGGGTCCGTGCCCCCCCCCCCCCCCCCTCTCCAGACAGGCCCACTTCTTTTTTTCCTTATCTAATCGCGGAAGATTTCGATTTATGTAACATATGTTGTGTGATTATTTCAAAGGACGAGGGGTTCTCTGCACGATATATTGATTTAGTGGTTGTTGTCCAAAGGTTGTTAATGCTTGACTTTCTGATTTTGTAGGCAAAAACTGTGTTAAGTTTTTTACCTACATTAAATCTTCCACGATTACAGAAAGAAAAAAATACTTACAGACGACTAGATTACAGATATTTGAATTCATCCTTATGGTGAAATTCATTGGCGGAGCCAGTGAGGGAGGACAGGGGCCCGTGCCCCCCCCCCCCCCTCCCAGACAGGTCCATTTCTCTTTTTCCTTATGTAATCGTGGAAGATTTAAACGTAGGTAAAAAACTTAGGACGTTTTTTGTCTACAAAATCAGAAAGTCAAGCATTAACAACCTTTGGGCAACAACCACTAAATCAATATGGTGTGCAGTGATCTCCCTCTTCTTTGAAATAATCACACAAAATCTTTACATAACTTATATCACTGATTTTGATAAGAACTTTGTTTTAATGAATTCATCTCTATTGTCAGCCCCACATAAACCTTTGAAGATGCTTATGTTACTAACTTCACTTTTTTACCTACATTTAAATCTTCCACGATTACATAAGGAAAAAGAGAAGTGGACCTGTCTGAGAGGGGGGGGGGGGTGCACGGGCCCCTGTCCTCCCTCACTGGATCCGCCAATGAATTTCACCATAAGGATGAATTCAAATATCTGTAATCTAGTCGTCTGTAAGTATTTTGTTCTTTCTGTAATCGTGGAAGTTTTAATGTAGGTAAAAAACTTAACACAGTTTTTGCCTACAAAATCAGAAAGTCAAGCATTAACAACCTTTGGACAACAATCACTAAATCAATATATCGTGCACTGATCCCCCTGTCCTTTGAAATAATCACACAACATATGTTACATAAATCGAAATCTTCCACGATTACATAAGGAAAAAAAGAAGTGGGCCTGTCTGGAGAGGGGGGGGGGGCACGGGCCCTTGTGTCCCTCCTCACTGGATCTGCCAATGAATTTTACCATAAGAATATATTCAAACATCTGTAAACTAGTCATCTGTAAGTGTATTTGTGTAAGTGCATCTATTAAATAGTATTCGAACCATATTTTTATCACATGAAAAAGTGCACTTTTTAACAAAAATAGCGGTAATTCAAGTGCGATGTGGAGGCAGAAGATATTATCTGATCGAAAAAATATTTTACATCGTGTTTGGTGATCATATTAGACACCCTTTCCGTGCAATTAGGATAACTATTTCGGAAAATATTATTTTTCCTATAATAAGCGAAAAAAGCCATTTTTTACCCAAATTTCGAAATTTCAAGTGCGATGAGGAGGCAGATGATATTATCTGATCAAAAAAATATTTTACAGCCTGTTTATTGACCACACTGGTCACCCTTTCCGCACTATTAGAATAACGATATCGAAAAAAATGTTTTTTCGACCCGGCCTAGTGTGCAGGGTTTTGAGCCCCTAGTGCAATTGGCTTGTTTGTTTTTTATATCACAACTTTTTTAGCCATAGTTTCGAAGATTTTTTTAAGGGGGGGGGGAGGGGCTTAGCGTTTTTTACTTTTCTAAAGTTTTTTTGGGGGATATCATTCCTTTTTTTCATACCCACCTTTTGGAGAATGTCAAACCAATCACCATTTAAACTTTTTAAAAATTACTATTTGTTTTTCCATGTCATTAGTTTAATCCAATAGTTCAAGGAATAATTTATCACATACGCTGTATTAAAAATTTAGGATTAAATTAACACGTTCGTTCTACGAGATATCTCGTAGTTACTTCACAGTTAAAGCAGTAACGCCCCTCCCGCTCCGTGGATTTGACGTCACTCACTTCATCAAACTGAGGAGCGCAGGCAATGGTTGCTATTTACGGCTTATCTTTCCCTGTGAAAAGTGAATGACAAAGGGGGAATATATTCAATTATTTGAAATTCTTCTATCTTCATTAATAATTGTCCACGTGACATGAATTTTTTTTAATCGAATAAATTGATTTTTTATCTTTCAGACGGTATATTTTTTATTTTGTAGAGCGTAGAATTTACCGATCAAGTTTAACTTTTATTAAGCCGTTCTAAAACATAATTTGCTTTGGCGACCGGTCAGTGGAAGAACTTCATATTTGGGTATAAATTTCCTGATGGCGAAAATTTTGGCTCTTAAGATTTAATTACTTTTATAGCTAATTAAAGTGATATATAATTAATATTATAAACTAAAAGTAACACAAGGGCCTAGTGATGCCATTAATCTATCATATAAGTTATTAATCAAAAGAATCGGTTGAATAATGTAGTGTCTAGCGTGTTTAACAAATTTGGGCTTCATAATTTGAAAAAATGAAAAATCGACTAACTTTACACAAATTAAAAAACTCTGTATCTCCTTTGATTTTCAATTTAAAAAAATATTCTTGTATTAAATTAAAGGTTGCACTGATACGGTTTTAACAATACTAGTTTTATTTTTTTATGAAACGTAGTTTGGGTTCTGGAATAAGTTTTACGAACGCGTTTTAGTATTAGGAGTTGCGCAGCGTATATATAAGCTTAGTCCCGTCGGGCGTTCGTTTCTTGTTGGCTGCTTTGACGAGTTGGCGTTATTTCTTCTTTTTTGGCTTAGCGTTGCGAGCCCGACCGGGTCGCTTGATTAAGCGGGTTGTAAGATTCAACTGTTATTATTTTAGAAATAAATATTCAAGTGAATAAGTTTAAGTCTGCTATTGCTATTTAAAATGCTTCAATGTTTTGAGTAATAAACTAATTTATGATCACTTTTATCTTCGCCAAAAAAACGGCGAAAGTTAAGCATCTATTAAAGTAACCACTGAAAAGGGCTAATTTTCCTTTCTAAAAGTAAGTCAAATGCGCACAGGCTAAAATTATCGAATTAAAAGAAAAAGAAACCATATGCACAAGACAGAATCAATCAGTCACTGATCCATTAAAATCGTTTGAATTTATGTCTCTTCTCATAGCCCCAATACCCACAAAAATGTGTTCATGCAAAACTGCCTACCTAAGGGAAAATATCGACTTTTGTTTTCATCCTCAAATTAAGATTTTTAAAAAAATATATTCTTTTGGGTACGCCCAGGCAACGACGCGTCTCGGACATAAAATAAATTGAACCAGTTAATTAAGAAAGTTTCGAAATTGCTTAATTACATTTTTGAAAAAACCTGTCTTTTGTTCGAAACACTTTCACATTTCTTCTGGGACCCTTTGTACCCAGCCAACCAATAAATTATTTTCTAGATTAAACGCACTCGGATGGCTAATGAAAGATGTGTGGAGGAGCGAAAGTTGATGTTTTATCCTATCCAAAAAAAATTAATGTCATTTTAATCAAATCGATAGTAGGATGTTTTTGGCTCAAGGATTGTTATTTTTATGTTAATGTTCACTTCTAATGCTAAGATTTTAAAGAATGAACAACAAATTTTATATTATTCAAATAGACTTTTTTCTGATTCATAGAGAGTTTTTTTTATTTAGAATTTTTGTTCTTATAAGAAGGAGAGAATTTTATTCTTAAGAATTTTTATTCTTTATTCTTTCCTAAGGGGAAAAACCCAGAGAGTTGTAATATTAAATAGAGAGCGCCTTCAATACCAGACTCTCATAAGGCCGGGGTGTCAACATTGAAAAGAAAAACCCACATCACGTGGTTATAGCGCTGCCACATTTGGCGTTCAGACATCTGCAGGAGTTTCAAATTTGGCGCATTTTCTTCTCTTTTGGTGATAAGGAGTTGTGTCCGTATTCAACTTTTTAACATATATGTACGTATTTACTTATTTTCAAACAATATGCGCTAAATATTTCATCTTCATTAACGAAACGAAAATATTTTATTTGTGTTCAATACTCGAAGAAGTGTAACTCTTTATATTTCTCAGGTTTTATTGTTCATATTTTCTTATTGAAGTATACAAAATAACAATTGAAAGAACTTCGCTTATGGTAAATTTTTTACATAAAAACGTAATGCAATTATTTCAAAACTGCAAAGTAAGAAAAATCTCCTTAATATATCTGTTAAAACTCCCTTAAATTGTGCCACTCGTTCAAAAAAAAATCTATATTTAAATACAAAATTAAACACAAAACCATATTACAATACTTCGATCTCGTTTAGTTCTTAAGGTCTGCCAAGTAATATTGGCGCATAAGTGAATTGGCATTTCCACATATCACGTGGTTTCAATGATGGACACACGGAAATCAGCATTTTTTTCCCTCTATTTGTATCATTACTCTATGGAAAAACCTACTTTATTCGACTCAAATTAGAACTTTCATGGGATTTCAGTTCCTTATAATAAACCAATACTTGTATTTTGTTAAAACTTGTTGAGAAACTTCTGACATATTGAGTTTATATAAATAACTAAGCTTTTAATTTCAAGTATAAATCAAAAAGCCTTACGTTTGTAAAAGCATAATAAAAACAGAATCCGATTTTAGGATATAAAATTTAAATATGGCGATTGATATGTTTTAAATATTGTAGATATTTAATGTTATGGTCACTATTTTAATGATAATTGAAATACCACGTCATTTCATTTCAATTACAATATAGCTGTTATTAACCGACTGAAAAGCGCGCCAACCAATACTGTAAAATAAAACCGCCAAAATCTTAATTTAAAGATTTTGGCGATTTTATTTTACAGTTTGGCGATTTAACTATTCAAACCGCCAAATAGACAGAGGTTATCAGTTCGACTGTTATTAAACCATATCTGAGACGTGAAAAAATATCAGCAACAACTTGAATTTATTGATGGTAGCAAGGGACGAAGCCCCCTACTAAATTAAAAACTAAAGAAATAAAAAATAAATAAAATTATTTATTTTTTTTAAAAAAAGGGAAACCGACCCAAAGAAAAATACGTTAAAAAGTAAAACATACTTTTTAATTTTACGATCGAGTGGAAAAAAATTAATTATTTAATATCAATTTTAAATTTATTACAACTTTTTGAAGTTGGTGCCAATTTACAAAAATCATTCATAAATTTTGACATCCATTTCAAAAAGTTTTAATAAGTAAAAAATTGATATTAAATAAATACATTTTTTTTAACTCTTACGTAAAATTTAAAAAAAAATTCAGCGCATTTTTCTTAAAGTCAGTTTTTTGTTTTTTTAAAGATTTTATTTTTTTAAATAAAATTCTCTATATAAATATGCAGCCTAAATTACCACTTGAAGCTATCATAATTTTTTTTTATTATTTTTGGCAATTATTTTCTTCAAACAATTAGTAACATATTTATTTTATAATAATTATTACTATTTAAAAGAAAATTTATCATTTATCTAGAAAATTGAATAAAAATTGTATTGTTTTCACTAACATGACTGACTGAAAACAATATAAACTTTTAAATAATCACTAACTTAATCAATAAATATTTAAATTACTCTAAGATTTTTTACGAGAAACGTCTTTAAAATCAGCTACATAAAGTATCCTGATAGAAAATGTTGCGATTTTATAGTGATTCATTCCGACACTATAACTCCGTAACAAGTAGCACGATTAACATAAATATATCTTGATCGATAGAATTTTTTTCGCTGATACATCTTTAGATAAAACGAATAATTGTCCGGATTTGAATGGGTGGGAGCTCGCGACGTTAGGCGTAACATCTTGTTTATATTTCTTTTCATGGTGAGGCTTATGTTGGCGACCAATCCCTACTTATCTTAAGTCTGATGAAATGACATTTTACGTAAAACCTTTATAGAGGCATTCCAACAAAGCCACATTTGATTTTTTTTAACTCTTTCGGAGAAACGCACAGACTACAAAGTGAAAGAGTTATTACTAAAAGTTAGTGATCATAATAAAACTAAAACAAGACTCCTTAAATTTCAATGAAATATTAACCCAGTCTATCTTCAGACATTTTGAAGTAATTTACGCTGGAATATTGAATATATAGAGATAAATTCCATTTCCAATAATCTTAACGTAGAAGCGCGATTTTTCTTTAGGCTGTAATAAACAGTCAGCTGTCAATATGTGTCCCATAAATCAAGCGACTGGGCACCAGCTGCAAAATCTCCGTCATATGATCATTTCTAAATAAAATAATTTTTTCGTAAAACATTGGAACATTATCGGTGCTCCAGTAACAAAAAAAAAAGTTCGAAAGCGAATGATATTAATCACCATTTTCAAAATATTAACTTTTTCTAAAAGCTTCGATGTAAATGATTTTACTGATAGTAAAAATTGTTGGTTTTATTTCCTTTGTATGCAGTTCTTTTATAAGAACGCTTTTTCAAAAAATAGTGCTTTAAGATTTCGTGAATTTTCATGATAAATTATCCCTTGTTAGTTTGAAACTAATCCATAAAACATTTTATTGTAATGCAAGAGAATAAATTATTTCTTCCATATGCAAATTTAGCAAATACTCTGTCCAGCTGCGATAGATGAATTCATAACTTTAATATTTTTTCTGTACTTTTCCCAAGTACATAAACCACAAAATTTCAATAAACAAAAAGAATAAGGTTAAACCTCCTTCAAGACACTAACATCAAAAGCTATTGGAGAATCAATGACACAATAAAAGAAATTGCATTTTGCTGTGTTATTCAATACTGGTTAATGTAATCTAGGGTTTTTCTTATTTTCCTACTTTATTTTTATTTATAAATAACTCTCGTTTATGCAAAATTTGATTCAATATGTTTCCATAGTTCTATTATGTTGTATTTAGTCCATTTTTATTTTTGTTCTAAGTCGAATTGTTGATTTTTCCGAGATCGTGTATTCCAAATTTAATTTCGGATTTTATAGAAAAGACTGGCACGTTTTTTAGTAAATTTGTCAAATATTTAGTAAGTTTTGCTCTTTGATCTCAAGTGCTTATTTTTTAACCTATTTTTTAACAGTGATGACTTGCAATAAACCTCTTGGCATATGTTTGCAGGAAAAATCACAAAATCCTTTTGTTTTTACTCTTAATAGTCGTACCAAAAAACACTTGGAAATGGTCTTCTATTTCTATTTTCTAGAGAAAACAGTCAAATCTGATTGATAAAAATGTCCACGGAATAGTATACTCCTCTTTCCCACGCCTTAAATTAATACATTTAAGATTTACGGTATTCCTGAATATATAAAACTAGATTTTACACATGGCTCTTTTTGTTTGCGTAAAATTATCTCCCTAAATGACTGTAATGGCGGCCTACCACTATTATGTAATAATCACCACTCAATAAGAACACTAATGACGCTCCCCTACCTTTTACTTTGGAATAAACTAATTTTTATACAAAAAGACTTCTTAACTGGAAAATATGTTTTCACCATTTTCCAATACAGCAAAATCACTCCAACCATTAGTTTTCAGTAGTATCAAAATCAGTTACATATATAAATTGAAATTCATTAAGTAATGAGATGTTTAAACATGCCATGGTGCCATTTAATCCCAAACAACCAAGAAATTAATAATCTTTCAATTTGTAATTGGATCAAAATTATGACAATTGTAGGGGCAATCTAAGAAAAATCGGTTTTTCATTCTTTAAGGAATGGTTTTTAATTCATTTTTCTAAGGATTGTAAGAGAGCCCTTAAAAACAAACAGAAAGCTTATAAGAATGTTAAGCAGTCAGGTATGGTATCTGATCAGGTTATTTACGAAAAGTCTAGACGGGATTTCAAATATATGAGTAGGGAACGGAAAAAGTCATTGGAGGAAAAGCTAGCTAGGGATATTAATAAAAATCCAAAGGAATTTTTTGCGTATGCCAATGGGAATAATAAGGTAAACACCTATCTGGGTCCATTAAAAGAAAATCAGGGTAATTTTGTTCAAGATGATGAAGAAATGGCAAATATTTTGAATGAGTTTTTCCCGTGGGAGATAACTTATGCCAAGAAATATAGGAATGCAAATTTTCTAGGGAGGATATTGTTCATTGTTTGAAGAATATTAAACCTTTTAAGGCTCCTGGGCCAGATGATATTTATCCAAAAGTTCTGGTTGAATGTGCAGAGGAGTTGGGGAATGTTTTGATGATAATATTTAATTCTTCATACTGTTATGTTAGAATACAGTTAGACTGGAAGTTAGCAAATATTACTCCACTTTTTTAAAAAGGCTGAAAATGTGAACCGGGGAATTATCGACCAGTTAGCTTGACTTCCGTCATTTGCAAGATATTTGAAACTTTGTTAAAAATCATGTAATGAAATTTCTAGAGACAGCGGGATTGCTCTAAAGTATACAGTATGGGTTTAGAAAGAGTAAATCTTGTGTTACTAATCTTTTACAATTTTATGATGGAGTTACTAAAGATTTGGATGGTGGAAAGTGTGGATATAGTTTATGTCGATTTTCAGAAAGCTTTGGACAAGGTTCCGCATGAAGCTCTGCTGTATAAGTTAGATAAGATTGGGATTCGGGGTAATATTCTTAAATGGATAAGAAACTGGCTAACAGGTAAAAAGCAAAGAGTACTAATTAAGGGAAAATACTCTCGATGGGTAGAAGTCGAAAGCGGAGTTCCACAGGGTTCTGTATTAGGGCCAATGTTGTTCATTATTTTTATTGATGATATTAGTAAGAACGTTGCAAGTAGAGTTAGCATCTTTGCGGACGACTTAAAAATTATGGGCGCCGTAAATAACCAAAGATAATGGCCTCTCCTCCCTGTAAATAGCATATAACAGGTAGAGCAATTGCAGGTCGATTTAACTAAAATTTCAGAATGGGCTGTTTGTATGTCATTTAATATTAAAAAATGTCAGGTCTTGCACATGGGACTTAAAAATGGAAAGGCTTCTTATTATCTGCAAAGTTCTGAGATTAGTGCCAGTGACTTTGTTAGTGATCTTGGCGTTTCAGTAAGTAGGGATTTTAAATGGGGACATCATTGTGGGACAGCCAGTAAGAAGACGAATAGAATGCTGGGATTAATTATAAGAAATGTATCATCTAAATATAAGGACGTAATTTTAGCACTATATAGGAGTTTGGTTACGCCCCATCTGGAGTATGCAGTACAATTCTGGTCACCTTATCTTAAAAAGGATATTGATTTATTAGAACGGGTTCAACATAGAGCTACAAAAATTATTCAGGATACTTCATGAATGAATTATGGAGAGGCTTATTCAGTTATTCAAATTTATCAAATTGGGTGATGTGGAAATTAATTGCCAATGTGACTAGAGGTCATGGATTCAAATTATACAAGTCACAGCTCAATCGGGACGTTAGAAAGCATTTTTTCAATAGGGTTATTGACAAATGGAATAGTTTGCCTGAGTATGTTGTTAATTCTTCAGGAGTGGATGGTTTTAAAAAACAATTAGATCGGCATTGGGGAATCATTAGGATGACGGATTGACAGGACCAACTTTGCTGGGCCTAGAACTGGTCGACATTATTTGTATTATAAAATAAAAATATTTTTTTTTACTTATCTGCTTAAATTGAAACATATTAAACATAGCCCAAAACTTTTGAGACGTTATACACAAGAAGCAAGCGTTCAAAACATATTTTGTCGCATTAAGATGATTCGTAGGAAAACGAACATACCTTTTAACTAATGATTCCTATACATATTCCAATCTTTGCAAATTAATTTCAATGGAACAAAAAGTGTTTGATAAGTAAAAGTTTAGTTCGATAGAAAATTGTCAAGTGTGTTTTTAGAAATTTTGAACAAACTTGTTTTGAATATATGCTTCTCGCATATGCACACACCTCCTTCAACAACAACAAAATTTAACTTGTTAAAAATTACATAACCTCCCTCACCCATGCCCCTTCAAATGTAGTTAATTAAAATGTTAAAATTTTTTACAAATTTAAGATGTTTTTGTATCATTTATTCTGCATTGACGTCTTGTTTTTATAAAAAAAATAAGCTTAAAACTAAAATTTTAACGTTACAAATTTTAACGTTTACAAATTAACGTTTTAAAATTTTAACATATAGTGCAGGAGAATTATGCTTTGGTGATACCTCCGATAAGTCATTTTAGTGTCAAATCGAACCAGCTAGGCCTATCAACCAACTAAATTAAATCTGCAAACAAAGAACAATTATTTTAAAAGACATTAGCAATGATTGGTTGCATTAACATTGCACTACAGGGAGTCATTGGCGCCAAGAATAAAAGCATAAATTAACCCCAAAATTAATACAAATCCAATTATGTGTTTTTAATTACAAAAATAACTATACTTTTTTTTTAAATAACAGAAAATTTCAAATGAGCTAACACAAATGCTTTTATATAAAGATTTTATTAAAACAAATACAATGAAGTCTAATATAACAAAAATTTAAAGACAATCCACATTCAGCCCTGAAAAAGTGCACTTCATCAACAGTCTAACATTTTGATTTGTGTTAAATGAATGCAATAGAATATTTTCAAATAGCAGTATAATAAAAATATGTATAACTTCAGATAGAAAAAGTTGTAGAAGTCCTTATAAAAATTAAGTACCGGCTTTTCCTTTAAACACCCGTCAAAATAATCATGTCATGTGGCATTTGGGAACGCAATTACAATTGGGAATGTAACTACAGTTTGGATGCAACTTTCAAAGAATCCAGAAGTTTGGAAACAAGTGATGCATTTCCATTAATCTTGGTGGATTTTGATTGGAGGACCTATATAACACAAAAAAAAAGTTTGTTAATATACAATAGCTTAAATATTAAATGAAGAATAATTTTTTAGCTACAGAAGTTTTACTGAAAATGGACAATAGGGTTATGAAAATATTTATTTGAGGTTGAAAATTTTCCCCATGTATTCATGTTCTGAGGAATTAATTTTATAAATAGCATATTTATGAACAGAACATTCTACTATATTCAAATTTAATAAAGTTATGCTTGTCTTTTGGATGTAATAGTAAGAACCTTACAAGAAGAGTTAGTATCTTTGCAGACGATTTAAAAATTGTGGACACCGTAAATAGCAAAGAACAGGTAGAGCAAGGTTGATTTAACTAAAATTTCAGAATAGGCTGTTCATTGAGGTATGTCATTTAATATTTAAAAATGTTGGGTCTTGCACATGGGACTCAAACATAGAAAAGCTTCTTACTACATGCAAAGTTCTGAAATTAGTGCTAGTGACATTGTTAGTCATTTTGAATATGCAGTACAATTCTTGTCACCTTATCTTAAAAAGGATATTGACTGTTAGAATGGGTTCAACCAGGCATGTAGGTAAGCGGGGATACTGGGGGGTTCAAATCCCTCCCATTGAAATCCAAGTAAACAAAACTGTAAAAATACTTTTATAAATTTATAAAATATTATTTTTTTTAGGGGGGGGGGATAATACCTGACCCCTGTGAGCATGGGCATGCAGATACTGATTACACCCAGTCAGAAACACAATGACGTTATGTTTGGTTTAGTTTGAGATAAAAATGATCATAACATGTTTTTGAAGCCTTTTGAAAACATTTTTCGGGGATCTTACCCCCTAAATTTGTTTTTAAAAAGTCTGAAAAACATGTTTTGAGGCCATTTGTAATCAAACTAAGTCTAACATTACGTCGCAGTGTATTATTAACGAGCATTTAGAATTCGGGGAAATAAATCCATTTCCTAATCCTACAAAAATTCATTTCTCAGTTACTGAACCGAAAAAACTACACAACACGCCCGGGTTCAACACAGAGCTACAAAAATTATTCAGGGTACTTCAGGAGTGAACTATGAGGAGAGGCTTGAAACTCTAAATACGTATACACTCGAGGAGAGAAGGATTAGAGGGGACCGTATTCAGTTATTCAAATTCATCAAGTTGGGAGATGTGGAAAAATTGAAAATTAAAACTGGACTTGAGGTCGTAGATTCAAATAATACAAATCACAGCTTACACAGGAGGGCGGCATAAAGTATTATTTTTATAATCGGGTAATAGACAAATGGAATGGTTTGCCTGAGTATGTTGTTAATTCTTCAGGAGCGAGTAGTTTTAAAAAGCAATGGGATCGGTGTTGGGGATGCGTGGGGATGCTAGATTGACAGGACAAACCTTGCTGGCCTAGAGCCTGTAGTTTGTCAACCTTTTTTGTATTTACAAATTAGCATAAAAAGCTTGTGTGTGCAGAATAAACTTTTATAAATTGTTTAAAATGAGTCGTACAATTTCGATCAAAATAAGGTTAAGTGTTTTTATTATTGAAACTCGGTGAATGAAAATGTGTAGAACGTTTCTTGAGTGTTCAAGTTGAATATATTTATCAAGGAATAATGAAAAATGTTAGATGCATAAACATGTTTTAAAAGTGTTCTAATCTTGGAAATTTGTGACTATTAAGCAACAGTATTAAACTGTAGTCATTTGCCTAAAGAGAATTTTAATTGCAATATTAATAAATGAAATATATCAAATTAAATTTGTTTAAGTCAAAGTAGAAATGTCGAAATTTATGAAAAGAATCAAAATTTTGATTTTGGTTGTTTGTGTATTACTTGTAATGTTGTTTATAAAAGCATGCTTTGAAAAAGTATGATATATTTTTTTATAACTAATATAAACAAAAATCAGTATTAAAATTATTTCAAAATAGCCTCTGTAGAACAAATAGAACAATAGATATTACTATGAATCAGGGTGTTAAAGGGGGCAAGATTTTTATTCCTTATTTCAATCTAAAAAAGATTGTTCTTAAAAATGCAAAAAGATCTTCTATAAAATACCAATCTTAAACAGTAATAATTTAGTATTTATACCTGATCAGCAGCTATCTTGAAAAGAATCCAATCAGCAAATACATCATCATCGACTGTTATGGAAATGGTTGGTTTAATACCGTCTTTAGCAGGTCCACGACACAGCATTGGCTTGTCCGATTTCAAATCCAGGACTAGAATACAAAACATCAAAATCTTTAAAGATTGTAATTAATACATAAAACTAATTCATCAGCTAAAATGTAGACACAATTTATAAAAATTAATATTAATCAAACAGGAACTCCTACACACCAACACTGTAGAAATGTACTTAATTTTTTTAACTATTAATTCGAGATAAGTGAAAATATGGACAAAATTTTAAACATTTAATTATAAAAATTAATAGTCATTTAAGACAACCTCTACTTTTGTACCTATGCTGAGTCGAAAATAAAATTTAATTTTAATAGTTTTTTTCCCAAATTTTTTTTTAATAGTTTTTAATTTAAAACACTGGCAAAAATGTTTACACTGACAAATGAAAAGTTACTAACTTTTCAATTAAATGAAAGATTATAAAATAGTAACATTCTGTACATAATATAATAATAAATTAAATTATTTCTGCATTTATGAAATACTTATGTGTTAGTTAACTTACTCCAGTGTGATTGTTTATTCCCATTTTTAGTTACATTCCATTCAAACACTGTATTCAACTTAGTCACCAAATCCGCCTGTCTGGAAACTCGCTTTCCCAATTCGACAAAACACGTCTCGCTCCTCAGCAAGGGATCAAATGGCTGAAAAATAACAGAAAATAAAAATGCTTAAAATATAATTCCTTACTCAAAAGCAGTTACAACATCAGCACAGCAAACAACACAATAAAATGCAATTCAAATTTTATATTATATATCAAATTATTGTCAAGCAAATATGTAGCACATGAAACCATTAAAATCTTAATTTCCTCTTACAATAAATGCCTGAAATATTAAAAGAATTTATATACTGTTAATTTATAGACTGTTATAGATGTTATACTGTTCCTACTTTCTATTAAATCAGATTGTTTTTATTTGTCGACTAGCTGTATAGTCCCGCTTTGCTGGGAACACATCAAGGCATATAGATTGAAAAATAGTGTTGTCCCCCTTCAGGTTTTAAACTCTCAACCATTTGTTTCGAGTTGAAACATTCTACCCTACACTGCAGATAAGCTTCATTTATGTTTAAAATTTCATACGTTCCATGCCAAGAATCTAGGTGTTTTGTGTGTGACAGAGACTCTTTCTTTTATTATTGAGATTGAGTTAAAGTTCATAGTATTCTGCTGCAGTATAAATCGGGAAAAGTTTCAAAAAATGAAAGAATGTGTACCTTATCAGCTAAAATGGCTGAAAGGATAGGCAGTTCCACAGCACGCCCTGACTTCAAGATCTCTCCCCACAACTGGTTCAGCTTTTGGGTCAGCATGATGTTACCTTTGATTTTCAATCTTCCTGTCATGAATGCCTATTGAACAAACAAAAATAATTATTACAATGTATATCTTATTAAAACTTTAAATATACACACAAAAAAAACTTATTAAAGATGCAATTTATCCTGGAAGAAAGATACAAGACCACAGCCCTTGTAGCACATCAAACTATTGTACCATAAAATGTCCTCATATAGACTGTGGTGTGGAAGTGATGTACCAGATCAGGTGTTGTCCTTGTCATATAATCATGTTCCAAATTATGCATCAATGTTCCAAAGTCTTTACTTTGGAAGAGATCCCAATAGCCCATTATGTAGCTATAGTGCAACATTAATAAAACCACCCACCTTCGTTGTTTTCAAATCGGCCTCTATGAGTTTGATCTTTAATTGACCTTTTAAAAATGATTTTGCACAGCAAATTTACAATTCTAGAACCAGGTTACCAAATATTGTAAAGAAAAGGCAACCAGTCCTACGCAGTTAGTTTCACAAGATAAATTTGGCAAAAATCTACAATTATAACCTTTTTAAAAGTTTGGTTGCTTAATTACAATTAAAGTCTATATTATTTAGTAACAGCATACAACATAACATTTAATAAAATTACAAGCTACAATAAAATTAACGATGAAAATTACACAAGCTAAACTTCTAATTATATCATCATCGAAACAAAACAAAGAAAAATGCAAACTTCAGAACATTTTACAAATGTTTCAGAATCTATCTTTCAAGTTGAAATTTGACTCACCCTTTGAGGATTCAACTTTCCCAACATCATAAGAATAACATCTTCATCTTCCATTGTTATAGTGACATCAGCTTTGCCAGACTTTGGTGGACCTCTGTAGATCGAACCTGCTCCACTCTTCAAGTCAACAGCTACAAACAAGGAAAGGGCGAATATAAAATACAAGAACTTTTCGTATGAAATAAAATGCAAAATGCCAGCAAACCAGCGATGCAGAACTTATTCTTACAAATAGCCCCACATGGCTTATTTCAAAAGACGTAAATTAAAAATAATTATGAGCAAATTAAAAAAATTAATTAAAACGTGATATTGAAGAATAAGTTAAAGTCAATATACTTTATTTAATTACAGTAATAGCTAAAAAGTTAAAGATTCTACATGAAGATAAATGTATTTACAATGAAGTTAATTTAAACATTGTTATATTCTTTGTGTGATACACTGTGATAAAACTTTTCCTAACTTACTCCATTCAGATGTATTCTTTCCAGACTGCAATATCTTCCAATTGTAAACAACTTTCATCTTTTTGGCCAACTCAGGTTCTTCACCCAATCGTTCAGCAAAAATTTCAAACACGAAATCTGATTTCAAAGTGGAATTCTTTGCCTACGAAAATATATGTAACTTAAGCATTTTTTTTCAAATAAATAATAGACGTTTTTTTTTTAAAAAATTATATATTTTTAAATAAAAATGAGATTTCTAATAAATATATGAATATAACGTTACTGAATTAAAAATATTACTAATAATAAACCATGTTTACCTTAACTATTAAGTTATGTTGATATAAACAAGACATTTAACATACAAGTAACAATAGCAATATCACAACCTTCAGAAAATATTAAAAAATAGTATGTTAAGCATGATTAAATGTATTTATTTAAAATAGTAGTTTTTATATATTATGAAATAATAGTAAATATTAAAAAAAATATTAGATTTAAATCTTTACGAAAACAAACATTCTAAATATTACAAGTTACATATAATATTAAAACTAAGTAACGGAAAATGATGGAATCGATATAGAAATACTTTTTTAAAAATTATATCCTAAAATTGTAAAACATTTAATCTTTCAACTTCCAATTTTTTTAAGTTTTAATGAAAAACCAAACAAGTTCACTAATTGTCATGTCACATAGATAAATAAAAAAAAACTATCAGCACATTAGAAATTTTTTTAATTTTTATCAAACAACAAACTTACTCTACTCTACTTCTTATTAAAATAATAAAAATACACATATTGTATCAACTTCAAGTTATTCTTAATAATTTAAATATGCTATGCTATTGATAAGTTATTAAAATATATATCTTAAAAATAAAGAAATTACTTCTTCATATGGAGCAAATGACATCTTGTCTGGTTCATCCTCTGGATTTTCCCATATTGCTTGCAACTTTTGGGAAGCAAGAACATTACCGGTAATTTTAAGCTTACCAGACATAAATGCCTGAAAAAAATGAGAACAAATGTAACCAAGCTTTATTCAAATACAAAAACTGTTTAAATCAATCATAATATTAGAAAGCCCTGTATTTTTTAACCAGATCTTGTGTCCTATATTCATGGCCGAAAACAGTGAGAAAAAATACTGTAACCATCTAATAAAAAACATTACAAAATTCTACAAAATTACATAAAAAATCCCTAAAATAAATTACATTGTTTAATGAAGTTTGAAACGCGAGAAAGTTTTTCTAACAGTTAGACTTTTAGTTACCAAAAGAAGATGTGCCTTTATCGATATACAGTTATAATAAAATCCTCATCTCCCATGTTATGAGATTTAAACTTTGGTAATCCAAAATTAATTTTAAACAAATAGAGTGCAATAAGACCTAAACATATTTTATACAACAAAAAATATATAAAGCTAAAATGAACTGAATTAATTTTGCAAATGTTAGCCAGAGTTCACTCTAGGTGTTTTTTGAAGGGCGGTCCGCCCTGCCTGCCCTTTTTTCATCTCGATAGCGCCCTCATGACTCCTTTTAATTACGCGTGTTGTACAATCGCGATGATTCCGTGGTTATTTTGAGCACGGGGCATTCCACGAATCATATTGGTTGCCTGTACCTGCATATGAAATGCTATGTTTTTTTTATTTTAAAGTGACGACAGTTTGGTTACAATATTAGGCTTTTTATTACAACATTTTAGATTTAAGTAGCCTTTTCATCAGTTTTGTAAGGGGTCTGATTAAAGCTACTTAAGATTTGGGTTTTAGCGAAATCATTAATTTTTAAGTGTCAAATTTTGGATTTTAAGCAGTATCTTCATAAAGAGACATCAATTTTGTACGGGTCTTTCCTTCAAAATAAGCCCCGAATCGTCATCAATAGCCCAATATGCAGCTCTAACACAATATCAATCAACAAATCTGAACCTTTTTTGTTTGGTCACGGGTCCGATATATCAAAGGGTGGCCACGTGTATCTCAAACTTTTTTTTTAAAAAGTGCCCTTTTAAAAACAAGAAGTGCCTTTTCAAAAAAGGGGTGCCCGGGGGTCATTCCATGTCAAATCAACACACCCATTTAACCTCACCATCTCGGATTTTGATCAAATTTGGCAAATGAGTAGCCCCCATATAGACTAAGAAAAATACCAAATTTTATTCAAATATATCAACCCGTTTGGAAAATACGGCTGTGAAAAGTTTAAAAAAAACACCAAAAATCGCAAGACTTGCATATGTTTAACTTGCCATAGCAGCTTTCCTAATTATGCTAGAAAGGTGGGTGAGGTGTCATTTCTCAACATTTTTTATGGCCTTTCTTATGATATGCAACACCATAGTGGTTTGAAAAGGAAAAATATTAAAAATTTTAAATAAAAATTTAAATTTTAAATTTCGAAAAAAGCGTATTTTTAAAAAAATTCAAATTTTTTTAGAAAATAGTTTATACTAATGTTAAATGATATGCAAAGTTTCAGAGTGGGCAGATAAAGGGTTCATAGTTAAAATAATTGAAAACCAAAGCAGTTTTTCATCAAAATTCTGACCATATGATAAAGGAATAGCAACAGAAAGCATAATACATGAATTTTTTTTTTTTTAATTTGAAATAAGGAAAATAAATCAAACATACTTTATATTGTATTGTTCAATTGTAGTTGATTAATGGTTCATTTGTTTCCAAGGTGTCATTTTCAGATAACACATTCCATTGTACAGGATTTACTATACATAATATGTCAGAAGCATCCAAAACACATTTGGCTTCCGTGGATATGAAAGTGATTGGAATGGTCCAGCTGGATGAAGAAATGTTACTTTTAGTTCATCAAGTTCTTCATTTATCTCAAGAACATAAGCTAGCCACCAGTTCTTGTGTTATATAGTACAACAGTGATATAACTATTAACGTCTATTAATTTAAGTTTCTATGGTGATCTTACAATTACTTGTGATGATTGTGTAGCTTCAGAAAATGTTTTCACAATTAATTTTGATGTGTTTAAGTCAATAGGTATAAAGTCATGATATCGTTAAGTCCCTTGGATGGTAATTGCTTGGTTGAAACGATCGTTTAAGAATGTTTCTGCCTGTATTTAATCCTCCTGTGTTGCAAAAGTGAAGTTAATAGCAGAAATATTTTCTACTGCTCATTCATAAAGCTGGAGAGTGCATAAGATTAGTTTTCGTTGGGTCGCTGCAATCTAGTTCCAGCTGCTGATTTCTTAAACACCAACTCCATCACAAGCCCTTTTTCCATGTGATGTTGCTGAAAAATGCCATTTGCCCTCAATATTGAAGTCTTGCTTGTGAAAACACAAGTTGGTGAAATTTTTCTTATTTTTATATTGTGAAACATGCCCATAAGAAAAGTGAAAGATCTCATGGTGAATTTTTTCAAACTTTGCATTCAAAAAGGAAATAAGTTTTCTTTGAAAGGTGTAAACTACAACTGTGTTGAGTTCTAGGCAATCAGAAATTGCAATATAATATATCACAAAAGGGTGAATTGTGGCTTGTTCACTATCCCAGTAGTAACACTGGGACTCATCTTGAACAACAATACTATAGTTTTCTGAAAAGTTGAGAGTAACTGCAAATTTAGATTCTTTTAAATTTTCCTTTATGAGGTTCATGAAAGATGTCTGTTGTTTAATCTATAAAATCTTAATCTATAAATCTTCTGATGATTTCTGAAGAGTCCCTAAATTACAACAGTCCGCGGAAATCCACTGCCGAAATGTGATTTTTTGTATTATGTTTTCTTCAAATGACGTTTCAAGGATGGTCCATATTGCAGTATCACCTGGACAAGATGTGCTATTACCCATAGTGCAATCTATTATTGACAGATTCCATATCATTTTTGATAGGTAATGTTTGTAGGTTTTTAATGCACCATTTGTCAGTACTTCCATTTTCAATCATCAGTTTTACATTTAGATGTAGTGTACATACATACACACAGTGTGTATACCACTTGATCTTGCTAAAATACAATGCTAGAGTCTTATATTTGGAAAAGCCAATTTTAAAATCCGAATTTGGAAATTTGTCTTTGAATAATAAGTATGCTGCTTTCAGGTTGCACAAAATAAGTTTTTGAAAATTTTATATTGTTTCCTTTGGTTCAATAACTGTTAAGCTATCTTTAGAGCCTGGCATCGCTCTACTAATTTTGTCATTTTTGTAAAACAAATGAACAGCTTCAACTACTTTTTACGAGAGGCTTTTCCCCAGTTTTGGGTTGGGACTTTCTGAAATTTCTCTTCCTCTAAGTTACCATGTAGTTTGTAGCTTTAAACTTGCACAGGATTTTTATTATTCCCTAGTTTTCTTGTAGGCAGGATAAAGTCATTCATGAAGTAAAAGTCACATTTATTCACTGACATAATCATAAGAAAGACCATATTATGTAAGATCACCATAGAAACTTAAATTAATAGAAGTCAATAGCTATTTCACTGTTGTACTATATAACAAGAACTGGTGGCTAGCTTATGTTCTTGAGAGAACTGAAGAACTAAAAGTAAAATTTCTTCATCCAGCTGGACCATTCCAATCACTTTCATATCCACGGAAGCCAAATGTGTTTTGGATGCCTCTGACATATTATGTATAGTAAATCCTGTACAATGGAATGTGTTATCTGAAAATGACACGTTGGAAACTAATGAACCATTAATCAACTACAATTGAACAATACAATATCAAGTATGTTTGATTTATTTTCCTTATTTCAAATTTTTTTTTAAAAAAATTCATGTATTATGCTTTTTGTTGCTATTTCTTTATCATATGGTCAGAATTTTAATGAAAAACTGCTTTGGTTTTCAATTATTTTAACTATGAACCCTTTATCTGCCCACTCTGAAACTTTGCATATCATTTAACATTAGTATAAACTATTTTCTAAAAAAATTTGAAATTTTTTAAAAATACGCTTTTTTCGAAATTTAAAATTTAATTTTTTTAAAAAAATTTTTAATATTTTTCCTTTTCAAACCATTATTGTGTTGCATATCATAAGAAAAGCCATAAAAAATGCTGAAAAATGACACCTCACCCACCTTTCTAGCATAATTAGGAAAGCTGCAATGGCAAGTTAAACATATGCAAGTCTTGCAATTTTTGGTGTTTTTTTTAAACTTTGCACAGCCATATTTTCCAAACGGGTTGATATATTTGAATAAAATTTGGTATTTTTCTTAGTCTATATGGGGGCTACCCATGTGCCAAATTTGATCAAAATCCGAGATGGTGAGGTCAAATTTTTATTAAAAGTGTGTTGATTTGACATGGAATGACCTTACTGCTAACAGCGCCCTGCCCTTTTTTATTTCTAGAGTGAACACTGTGTTAGCATGAAGATAATAAAAAATGGTGTTTTCTTTTTAAGATTTAATAGTTCCTTTCAGCTTAAAAAATAAACTTTTTTTCTAATATTAACAGCTGGCTATATGTGTAAATTAAACAAATTCCAAAAAATAAGTAAAGCTTTATATCTAGAATAGTCCTATAGTCACATTTATAATTCAATCAATTTAAATATATATAATAATAATAATTGATCATGCAAGAGAAAATATATATAGAAGATAATCACATGAATTTATTTAAATCATATACATATATTTTTAAGTAATAAAGATTAAAAAAAATATATAAGTCAAACCTTTTGTGGATCAGCTGTACCATCCATTATCTTAGTAAAGAGGTCATCCTCTAATATAAATGTGCAATCAGGTTTATCACCCTTGGGCACACCTTGGTAAACTGCACCTGAGCCATTTTTCAAGTCCAATGCTGAAACGAGAAAATACATATCGAAATTTTAATAATGTCACACAGCAATAATTTATAAATTCACAGGTTTTCCCTTCAAATTTTAATATGCTTGTAATTCTTTTAAATGATATAATCGTGATATAATTTCTTTCGAACTTATTTCTAGCAAATTAAGATATTAATATTATTCATCACTGATAAACATCTTCAAAAGTGTCATATTTTCTGTAGATAGATCATCATAAAGCATTTTATTTTTACATTGGTATATGCGCAATATAAAATTTTAGACACAAATATGTACTTCGGGATCAAATAAAAAAAAAAAAACTTTTATTGTGATAACTATAGTTTAAGGTGGGGTAAAATATGTATTTTAAAATTTTATATAAATTACATATTGTTAAACATATGCGTTAATCTCTTGTTCCTTATTCTTTTTAATTTACTTCGTTTAATTGAGTAGGATTTTAGCAAAAATTTACATTTCTATATTTAACTTTTGTTCTATATATAAATTACATTTCTAGATGAATTGAAGACCAACAATCGATTGTTTGAATATATAAATAATAAAAAAAATTTAATAAAAGGTAGTGTGATGCATGAAAACTTCTATATATGACCTAGAAAAGTCGATTATTTACCAATATTCCTGGATTTTGCACAGAAAATAAACCTTTTAATACATTCCAACGAAATTTTTTTTACAAATTCTACTTTATTTAGCTTTTTTTAATTATTTGCCAAAGTGGTGAAAAATGAATAATCGAATTATTAATGCTAAAAAATAGAAAATTCAGAATGATTTAACGATCTTGTAAAAAAATTGCAGTTTATGTTACATAAATATGAATTTAGAAGTTTATAAATTAAAAGAATTAATTACAATATATTTAAGACTGTTAATGTTGTCAACAAAGTCATTTATTTCTATGTCTATGTATAATTCATTAGAAGATAAACAAAAAGTTTAAATTAAAAATCGAATGTAGAACAAATTAAAAATAACGTTAATACAGCATATATTCCTGAATAAAAAATAAACCACAAATTATGATTGATGTTCCTTTTCAAAAATAAATAATAAAAAAATCCCTTTTTAAAAATGGCAGATTACAATTTGTTTATAGAATGACTGTTACAAGCACAGCCTCTTAATAATCAAATTTAGCTTTTTAAGAATTGATTATTGTTATTTATTCTATTTTATACAAGTTACTAATTTAGCTTAAAAATTGTTTTAATGCCAAAGTTGTCTATACTTTGACAAATATGTTATTATTATATAAAAAAATTAGAACTATTAGGCATTTTTTTCAAAACTGTTATATAATTTTGTTTTCAATTGAAAAATACATTTAATATGCCGTATTTTTAATTCTTAAAAGACTATTTTTACGGGAGGGGGCACCTCAATGACTCTGTGCCTTCAATACGGAACTTTCTAAATCAGACCCTCATCAAGAGTATCATAAAGAAACTTTAATAAACTCGAATCCTCATTCACCTAAAACAAACTGTCACACCCAGTGAATATCGAATGCAACTATGTCGAAAATTAGATTACACATGAGAAATGTACATCTCCTTTCAAATTTATTAAATTCTTAATGTATTATAGTCATGGGAAAATCAATTGAAAATCAAATACAATAACTTTTGGCAAGAAAGCAAAATTCAACAAAACATCAGGAACGCCTTGATGACTTAACTTTTTAATAGCTCATTCCCTTTTATAAAAAATATCAGCTAAGCCACTATCACCACAAATGGAATACAGAAACTATTGCCAAAAATTTGACCACTCGTCAGGAATGTCCATTTTATTAAATTCAAATAAATTCTTAATAATATTGCCAACTTAAAAGCTCAATATAAAATCTACAAAGCATAAAAACCGCAAAAAAAGCTTACGTCTACAAGTAATCCAAAGCTTACCGAATCTGGACATACGGACGCCCATACTTCGGTAGCGGAAGAACGGAACGCTCTGAACATCCGAACAGGTGAGGAAGGAAGTGCTCAAAAACAAACAATACCTCTTACGCGACTGACACGAGAACTGTGGCACACATTCTCACTTCTCGACCTAAAATAAACTTTCACTTTAAAAAGTTCCCGCTTTCTATCTCGTTCCGATCAAATGGGAAACGGAAGAAAATTAAAGAAATGGGTCAGTCTGTCAGAAGCTAATGGCTGTTAGTCCAGTGGTCATTCAGGCGTGACAAAGGATGCGTGAAGAATAAAAACATGGGCAACTTGAGGAACGAGTGTGTCGAGTTTATTTATTTTAATTAAAAAATCATTAAATGAAGGTGTTTGCATAGGTGAAAGTACGTTTATCCTTTATTTTTACCTCTTGGATCATTTGGTGAAAGAGAAAACTTCGACCAATTTCTCAATGTCAAACCTTGATCTAGGAAGCACGATGTATTTACAAACTTTGGAACGATCTTACCATAATATCGGTTGCACAAGGGGAAATGACATTGCGTAAAAAAACCGCAGGTTCACAAGGTGGATTCACATTTTAATTGAGGAGGAAGGCCACGATCTGATCTGGCCGTAGCGTAGACAACAAAACATAAAATATTTTCGCTTTCAATTTATATCGCCTACAATATAAATTACTATAATAGTACTATTTAGCAATTAACGACCTTCGAAAAATACATTTATTTACTAGAAGCGATGCGACATTACTTTCTGACACTTGGTTGCGCACTACAAAAATACCACAACTCTTTACTAGCCTTCAGGCGTTCACTAAACTAGAAAAAAAAATCCCATATTTTAACTCCGAATAATGAATCAATGGTCATAAAAGTATAGAGTACTTCCGATTGTTCTAGAATCGTCATATTTAGCAAGCTCTCATTAAATACTATATATAAATATGTTGAATTATATCAGCGTCAAAGTGCGGAAATCAGTCAATCAACAGATTGCCTAGGCCAGTTGTCGGCAAACTTATTAGTCAACAGAGCCAAATATCAACAGTACAACGATTGAAATATCTTTTGAGAGCCGATTTTTTTTAAACTTAAACTACATAAGTACATTGTTATTAGCTTAATTGGGGTACTCCTAAGCTGGCCTTTGCTAAAAACGTCCTCAATCTGATTGAGGTGCGTTCATCGAGGTCGACCCTTTCCAACTCTCACATCCACACTTGAATTGTATGTACACTTGTTTCGTCTATCTCCTTTTCGTTAATCCTCTCTATATGTCCAAACCATCTCAACATACCTTTCTCAATCCCCGAAACTACACCTTCTTTCACTTCACGGCGCTCCCAAAAATTAACTTAATATACTTTACTTAAGTTAATAATTTATAATTAACTTAATGACTTACTTTTAAGTCTTAGTTAAACTATAGGTACGTTGAATAAAGCTTGATATCATACTTAATAACAATATTATTTAGTGATCAAATTAAATTGTAACAATGACTCACAAACCCTAATATGAACAATGGCCTTGCATTCCTTGGAAGTTTGGGTAAGCCAAGTTTGTATGTTATTGTTTTTAATTTGGGCCACGAAGTTTCGATCACGCGTGGTATTTTGTGGAAGAGTCACAATCAGAAGGCCAAAGAGCCGCATGTGGCTCGCGAGCCCCGGTTTGAAAATTGTTTCTCTCATTGCTTAGGAAATCTGAGGATTGGCTATCAAGTACTCGTCAAAGTAAAAATAAGATCTTTTCTCGGACAGCAACGTCGTACTCATTACATTTATAACTTTTTAAAAGTTTAAGGTAATCACGCAGGACTATGAATATATACAACTCGATCGGCCCCCTAGTTATATTATTATAATTAAAAATAAAAAATAAATGTATGTGATATTTAGTGGCGAGAAGGGATAAGAAGCCCCAAACAACTGCTCCAAGGTGTTACAAAATTATGATGCAAGATTCTAAAAACGACTGCCAGAAAGAGTATTGAGGTGACAAAACAGATCTTTTTTAAGAAGCTTTTTTTTTTAAATTAAGATAATTACGCGCGTCCAAGCGATAGATCACTCGGTCGACCCCTAAATCAATATTATAATAAAGGTTTCCATATTTCGAAACTGATTTTTAAAGACTCCACTTATAACAATCTTTATTTTAGGTTTTAATTTCTTTGTTAAAAGCATATGAGCATAAGATATTACTAAATTTCACGATTCTAGAACAATCAAAAGTACTCGAATATTTTACTAACTTTAAGAATCTACCATCCTTAAATTCCATGGATGTAACCAAAGCGAAAAATTCTAAAGTTATAAACACTGAGACAGTATTTATAAACATAGCGTTGTACTGCAAAGTTCGAAATATTTATAATTTGTACTTTCAACTTTTATTTTGTTAGTGGTTTACAATATATTTTAGGATAATGTTAGGCATATCAGTCCGGGATCCAATTTCTTTTAATTATTTCATATTCTATTTAATTTAAATAAATCCCCAACTGATATGAATAACATAAGAAAGAATAGCTCCTCCACTCAAATCTAAAATATATTGCAATTGATTTTCTTCTTTTAGTTCTATGCAGTGAAGTTTTTTTTTCTTTAGCAATATGTGTTTCTATTTTCTTCAGTAATATGTGTTTTCTTTATTATTATTTTTTTTAAATACTTCGTTTATTTATTTATTTATTGATATTTGAATTAAAAATATTTCTATAAATATACTTTATTTTTAACTTTACTCAAATCTTCTAAAGTACATGAAGTCTACATTACGCAAAAAAAAATACTTTGGTTTTTTTCAAGCGAGATATATATTTGAAATTCTGCTACAGTGTTATTTCATTTAATACCAATCATTGTGTGTTATGGAAATATTTATTTTATCAAGTAAAAACAAAATGGCTTCTGGGTAACCGCCGTATTAGATTAATGCTGAAAAGAAATACAACACTCGCGGAGCCATGACGATTCATTTGATACCTCACCTTTCAGAATCAATAAAGAAGTTTTGGAGAAAAGCTAGGACAAAGGAACTGACTGAAAAGATAAAGTAAGAAGATTTTTCACGTTAGGGATCCTTTTTCTCTTGATAAAACCCAGGACACTATCGAGAACCCGTATTATTTTACTGAATATATTTCTAATCAAATTTTATAACGGTTTCACTTAATAGAATTTCAAATGTCAGCAAACACCTTGTCACAGATGTGGTTTGAATTAATCAAAAGTAAGCTTTGATAAAAAAAAATTATGATGTGTGACACAGACTGTGCCAATAAAATAAAATGGTTCTATTTAAAATTGCTAAAAATCTTATTTGATGTACCATTTAGATGCACAGAATTTTCAATTTTGGTTGTTAAGTTTTACTAATAAGCATCTTCCTAACAACAATATATATATATATATATATATATATATATATATATATATATATATATATATATATATATATATATATATATATACAATTTATAAAATATTAGCGTACCCGTGCGAGAATCAGCCATGGTACAGGGTAAAAGCTATGAAGTACATTTTTTAAAGAGATAAATGATTCAGAGCTTTTTTTAGTTTAGCCGACTAGTATTATAAGAAATGTGAAAAACTTTTTTAAAAAAACTAAATGAAAGCTATTTTTTGAAGGGTAGGAAGAGAAGTTTCAAATAAAAAAAAATTCGTTTAATAAAATATATAAACTTTAAAATAAAACAGAAACTAATTAGAATATTACTGCCAGCAAAACAATATGAGACATGCTTCTTTCAAAAAATCAATTTTTATTACTCCAAATGACAAGTCCTAAACTTCAATTTCGTAAATTATATTACATTTTCGAAAAATTTTAATGCAATTTTGTTAAGTTGAACAAATTAAATCGTGTTGAAATAAGAAATAGCGAAGTATAAACGTTTATTTATCAGATGCAAAAGGATTGTAAGTCTTTCGATAGATAGAAGATCGCATTAAATGAATTTCTACAATTTTAAATGTTTCATGAATGATTCTCCCAAAGGATTTCCATTCTCAAGAGAGTACCACTGCCATTTGGAAGTTGCATTCGCCAGAAAAAACGACATTAAAGTAATAACCATCTAAACTTTCGAACGTCCCCGTTTGACGAAGATCGCAAATATTTGTACACGTTAAAAATGCTACATTCTTGTAAAATTCTCCGTTTTCCTAGATTCAGTATCGATTCTTTACAAAATACATAATTATTACAAACTGGTTTCCGGGGTGAATTGAAAAACGTCTTTTGGCACATTCGGATTTTCCTTTCTACGTGGACAATCTGGTCAATAAATTTATTGACACTTTTAGTAAACATGCAACATTTAATTTTAAAGTATCTTGCATGGGAACATAACAGCTTCTTAAAAATGTGTTAATGTAATGGACTACATCTCCATCGATGCCTTACTCTCATTTGGATCAAAACGATCAAGTGTATAATAAAAACCAAATTGAAATGACAACTTCAATATTCAATATGGCTTAAAATTCATAACTTTTCATTTTTTACATTAGCATTTCATACTTGGTTAATATCATGAATCAGAATTATCAAGCGTTAGATACGCTTGTTGAATTCTGCTTTTAGTTTTTAAATGTATATTGATATACAGAAAGCATTTACTGAAGATCATATCAATCTATTTGTAAATTGACTTCTTTTAAAAT
The DNA here is from genome assembly GCA_963932185.1 of Troglohyphantes excavatus. Lineage (NCBI taxonomy): Eukaryota > Metazoa > Arthropoda > Arachnida > Araneae > Linyphiidae > Troglohyphantes > Troglohyphantes excavatus. The sequence goes on along the minus strand of OZ010675.1, from coordinate 18,317,009 downwards.
ACCCACAACATAAGACAGGATTTTAAAGGAGATTCTTTATCAGTGTCATTTAGGGAAACTTACAGATCCTTAATAGGTAAAAATAGCTTTATTTGGCTTGACTAAAAACATTTGTATGATTTATTCATTTTTAATGTATAGAATTGACTGCATTATGAGTTTTTATATGCTGTACCAAACTTTTGATGCACTAGTTTCCAAAAGTCAAAGATATGTTATGTTCCTTGTACCTTAAACTAGGATATATCTACAGTACAAAACAACTTACCAAAGCTGTCCTCTACCAGTATTAACTGTGACAAATGTTCTAAGGCCATGCCATAACTGCAATTTTAATTTAGATACTTGCTTTGCTATACTTTTAAGTAAAAATGTGTCAGTCCCCATATTAGTCATGTTTATTTAAGAATGTATTGATAATTAAAACTTAGTCAATTTATTGTTAATATTTTAATGGCTAAAGTTAAAGCATGCAAGTTAATTTAAGTATATGTATACAGTAGTCAACAAAGAAAAAATAGTGATACAAAAAATTAACTTTCACAGTAATCTGCTAATATAATACATTCTAAAACTAGAACATAATAAATCCATTTTCAACAAAGTCACTTTACTTGAAAGTTAAATGTATATAACAATATGTAGTTTTAAAAACTACGATATTGTTTTAGACCATTTTTTTCTCCTTTACTTCAAGTGTCAATTACATTTTTACACAAATAAATACAATTGCTATTCAGAAGTGTAATAATTGTACCTGCAGATGCTGTCATAAGATTTTCACAAACGTTCAATTTTATTTAGTGACTATTAAGGAAAATGTCTAAGTAACTATTCAGGGCACAATACCAAAAAGAAGAAAAAAACTACTTGACCAATCTTCATCCTTCTAGTCATAGTCGTTTAATATAAAAATGTAAGTGTTATTTTTTTTATTTCATGAAAAAAATATTTTAGATATTTAACTTACTTATAAAGTTTATTTTTTGTCAACAAAATTATTAAATATTTTTTATATATTGCATCATTCAGTTGTATAAAACATTATATCTATAAGTATATTAAAACGCAAACATTTTTCAAGTTTTTATTTATATTAAATACTTTTCAATATTTGTGTTTATTGTGGACAGACATTTTTGGATAATTTCCAAATTAAAACATTTGATTCACACCAGTAATCTAATTAATTCTCTTAAGAAAAATTAAATATTTTACATTTAAAAGGTCTTATGATAAACTGCAAATTGCAATACATAATATTTCAGGCTTTAAAGCTATTAATGTGTAAATTCAAAAATGATTAAATCATTATATCTTAACTTTATATCAATATCTATTTTGTGTTGAAGTGCACAATACTTTGTAGATACCATTTGAAATGTCTCTGAATTTTCATATATCAGTAACCATTTCAAAGGTATGGAATTTTATTACAATTAGAGTATTTGCATTATATCACCTATTAAAAATAACATGTTACATAGGATCAGTATAGTTATTGTAACCCTAGACAAACAAAATATATATGATGAATCAAGTGTCAAGACCTTAATTTCTAATAATAACCAATAAGGATGTCCTTTCAAAAAGAGTAACTCTTCTCAGAGTTTGCTTTCTTAATATTTTTTTTAAACAAATGAACTCATGTTTTATGTTTGTAAATTCCTACAAAAATATTATTGCAAAATACTTATGAAAATTGTTTTATGTACTAATCTTAAATGAAGAAAAACAAATATAAACGTAAATTTATAGGTAGTTTTATATTTAATAACAATAGGTAAATTTATAGGTAGGTAAAAAGGAATATATGCTTTCTTAAATTTAATTAACTTTATACTAGTAAAACATGTTTCATTAAACATTTAAATACATTATCTTAAAATTTGTAATTCAATATGAAATTAATAATGTTTGACAATCTGTTCTCAAGTTGAAAAAAATAAGGATTTAATAAATAATAAACAAGATTGAAACCATACAAATAAATAAAAAATAAACTTCTTTAAACTAATTTTAATAGTAAAAATTATATATATATATATATATATATATATATATAATCTCAAGCATCAGGTGATTTTTTTAATGTTATATCAATTAAAATAAATTTTAAATATTTAATTGCAAAATACGTGTTTTGATCATATAAACTACTTCAGAAATAAAAAAAAAATTACATTTCCATATGTTCCTCCCTATTTAGATGGTTAAACTACATTCAAACAATTCTAACCAAACACACAATAAAAATATTTTTTACTTTAATTTGTGTGTGTTGTCTTTTTACCATTGTCTAAACATTGGTCATAAGTCATTAGAAATTTGCTACTAGTAATGGAAATGTCCTTTCAGAATTATATATACATTTTTATATAACAGCATTTTTAAATATAAACTTTGAAATGATTAACTTTAATACTGATGTTACATTTTAAAATAAAGCTTTTTGGTTTTTTTTTATTGAACGTAGTTTGGTTTTTATTAAAAAAAAAGAGTTAATATTGGCACAAAAAAAAGTAATTTTATTAAAACAACAGATCTGTGTAAAGCATATTCATATCAAAACAAATCAAATTGAAATTTTTAAAAAGTATTTAATTTTAGACATGCAAAGCTACTTACTCCATGTAGAGACCTGTTTCCCATTCTTCAGTATATTCCATTGGTAAATTGTTTTTATTGTGCTTGCAAATTCAGGATTTTTCTTTAATTTTTCAGCTAATTTTGCAAAAATAGCATCACACTTTAGATCAGGCTTAGAATTTCCCTGTAAATGAGAAGAAAATAAATTAATTTTTAATTTACATTTAATTAAATTGTCAATATATCAATAATAATAATTTTTAAAAATAAGAAATATCGTAACAGACATTTCAAAAACGTTTTTATGTGTTTATGTTAAGAACAACAACTATATTTAACCAGCACAGAGTACAAAATTAGGAGATAAAAGTTAGGCATCATTGGTACCAGCAATTTTTATTTTAGTTTCCAAAATGTTCTTTAAGTGTTATTATTCAAAATGTGTAATTTAAAAATAATTCAAATTGCTTAAGCAGAACTGCCAATTGTTTATGAAATCTGAATATTGTCTTTCAAACATATAAGAAATAGTTCAAACAATTATGTTTTTGCATTTTAATAATTTTTTTTACTGAAAGTAATACACTTACTTGAGCTTTAGGTGGTCCTACTTTACTTCTAGCAGATAGCAGAGGCTTCAGTTTTTGGGTCAACATTATATTGCCTTTTAGTTTCAATTTTCCAGACATAAAAGCCTATAAAAAATTTAAAATGTTAATTTAAGAATTTTAAATATAAAGTAAATATCTTCCTTAATAAAGTAAAATACTTTCCAATTATATTTTGTTGTAGAAAAAATAGCACAAGCAAAATATGCTTATAAAAAAATAAAGGCAAAAAAATTAACTACAATATAGGATTATTTTTATAAAATAAAGATGGTTTGTACATTTTTGAAGCAAATATAGAGATAAAAAAAATAATCATATTGCTTTACTATAAAAATTGCTTATAGTATATTTAACTTGAATTGAACTTATTAAAATTCTTATTAGATTTAAACAAACTTTGAAAAAATATAAATAATAAAACAAAAACTATAACAATAGCTATTAAACATTTACATTTTATCAATTTATTATGTTACCCATATCTGCAGAATAACACATAACTCCAAACCACAGATTCATCCGTTGTAGCAAAACCTGCTTGTCAACGAAACTAGGCTCAGATATTCCTAATCACTTCTTATTTTAAACAATTGTACATTTAGAAGTGATTTGCTTGAATTTCATCGCCAATCAGCTTTCACTATGGCTGATGAATCCATAGTTTGGAGTTGCATGGTATCATGGCTTAAACAACAATATTTAATTATTTAAATTCCTTTTAAGAATTTTTTGCCAATTTTCAAAGGGAATAAAATTTAATCCCTCACTACTCAGGCTAGTCTTAAAGAATTCAATATAATTTTTTTTAACTGTAAATGCTCACCTTTTGCGGATCCAATTTCCCAGTAACCATCAAAAACATATCTTCATCATCAATAGTAAGTGTGCAGCCAGGTTTTATACCATCAATGGTGCCTTCTACAATTCTGCCTGATCCAGATTTTAGATCCACAGCTAAATTTAAAAAAAAAAGTTAATAAAGACATTTACAATGGAAAGGTTTTTATTATTTTTTTTACATGTCATTTTCATAAAAATATATTAAAACCTCTTTCCAAAGGCTCCCCACTTTATCGGGCCTCTATATGGGCAAACGCCATTAGTTGGCAACATTTAAACATTAGTTGGCAACCATTTAAACTCAGCCCAATTAACTTCGCAGGGTAGTATTAATAATCATATACTCTTAGTAGGAATAGATTTTGTTCACTAATATTTATGGGAAAAAAAATTACTATATATAGAGAGAGAGAGAAGATAATAAAAACTGATATTATATTTCAGAATATTTTGAATAACAACAACTTGTAATGCATTAAAACACTTTTTTATACTGCATTTTAATTTTATATAGATAACCAAAATTAAATGTACATACTATATTTACCATTTAATAAAAATTTCCTTAGTCTCAAAAATAGATGTAATTTTACCCTTCAAATTTTTTTATAATTAGTTATTTTATTACGATATACACTGCTAATATATTAAAAGAAAAATTTATCTTAAAAGTTATTAATAACTCAAAAAAACGGTTATGAAACTTTATATTTATGTATTTATTTACTATACAATTTTAGTTTAATTTCGATTTCACACTTCATTCTTAAGACTGAAAAATACCTAATACAATAGTCATAAAAAGTGTGTAATATATAATAAATCAATTTAACATAGTTTTAATTCAGAATACCAATAACTAAAAATATATGTTCGATATCAAGTATGTGAATTTCATGTACAAAAATTGCATTTACATTACAATGCCAATAGATATGATCCTTCGTAACTACTATACTGGTCAGGTCAAGCAACAATAAATGTTTCAACAGAAAATTTTCATTAACACTACAAAAGTGACACCTGTCAAAATGATGGGTACATACGTTGGAATAACATTGGTCATAGGAAGATGTCAGTAAACAAATAGCAATGCTACTATTAAGCATAGTTTTCTATGCACTGTGGACTTCGGAAAAAGATGGCCAAATTAACAGCTTACTGTAAGTTGCAGCTACTTTTCCATTTTGCAGAATATTCCATTCATATACGGCTTGAATTTTTGCGGCTATTTCAGGCATTTCAGCTAGCTGCTCTGCCATTGTTTGGAAGATAAATTTGCTCTTTAACGAAGAACCAATCTAAAAAAATAAATAAGTGAACATCAAGTTACTTAAAAAATAAAAACTTTTGATGAATTTTACGAAATAAATAAATCCAGTTATAAAAATCGGTAACTCAAAAAAAAACTTACACCAGATACAGGGTTATCAGCGGCTTTGGTCGTTCCTACTAAGTCAATGTAAGCACCAGAAATAACTTTCTTTCCAGATTCCACACACTATAATGAATCAAATTTCGCTTTTTAAAACTTTAAGTGCATTAAATATTAATTCTTATTTGAAGAAAATACATGTTAACATGTTTCTTACTGAGCTCTCAAAATATATCCTGTTGTTTTCTTTCCACATTGCTGTTCTCAGTGTATGGCCAGGAAGAATTGGGTTAGCGAATCGAGCCTTAAAGAAGATAAAATTGTAAAAATAAAAAATATATTCATTTAAGATACAATAATAATTCCTAATTTAGGATCCTTTAAAAACAAGCATACATAGCTTAACAATGCTGATATATTTAAATTCCATATTAAAATAAATGAAGGATTCTGAAAAAATAAATAAGGATATAAAAATTAAACAGATAATTTCGTTAAATCAGTATTTGTTTATACTATTTTTTTTATTTTAACTTTTTATATTTTATAAATGAATTTGAAGATAACAATGATAATATTTTTAATGTCTTAATTTAATGTAAAGCACCTTTTTAACTTGAAAGCTAAAAAAAATCAAAACTGATAAAATATTGCAAATGCCTTTATTTACCATAAACAAGAATTTACCATATTCATTCATATGGAACAATTGCATATCTCTTCCATACAAGTACATTTTATTCAAGAGTTTAAACACACATTATATAGATAAATATGCTACTTTCAATGAAAGCAAATATATTTGCTTTTTTATTATCAACTATTTCATCATCAAAAAGTTTAAATTTAACAAAAAAAATTACAATACATAGTATTTAGGATTTTAATATTTTAAAAAGGAAATGTTTAATACCATTTCTATTCCTAGCCAAATGTACAATTTTGGAATTATAACTTACTAGAAATTAATTGTGTATTGTTAAATAATTAAATCAATGAAACATAGGATATATTTTAAAAGATATTAATAAAAACTATTAAACAAAGAAGTTTCTTTTTACATTTTAATTAATAATTTAGTTAAAACCCCACTAAATATATAACTACTTACCATGATAGCTTTGAATAAATTTACATCATAATTAGCATACTCTTTCAACACATGTCTTGTAGCATATCCCAAAGAACATAGACCATGTAGAATGGGCTGGGGAAAACCTAAGATAAAAAAAAAGTTTCATTTAACAAAAAAAAAAATTAGGATTTAAAAATACATTGCAACAAACATTGGTTATGCAAATATAGTTGAAAGATATACGAGGTGATTAGTTTCAAAACAGGCTCAATCCACATTTTCCCCAAAATCTTTTTTTATAAATATTTTTCACAAGTTCTCAATACACTACATCACATATCGAAGTAGTAGACCACTAAGTATTAACCAGAAGAATCTGTATCTAAAAGTCATGGATTTAGTATCCCATAATAGGTGGATATAAACCATTTTTTGTTCTTCCTGCAAGGTTTATAAAAATGGATTGAGCCTGTTTTTAAACTAAATGCCTTGTATATAGTTAAACAATTAAAATATTAGTCGATAACCACAGAAAAATCTTAAAAATTGTCAAGCAAACAATTTCCATTTACTTCAAAGGATATCTAGATAGAAAATTATATTAATGAAAAGTACTCTAATGAAATATGATTATCTTTATAAATGCCTCATTCATATACTTCTAAAATAAAGACATTCATCTTATCAACTCTACCAGCATAACTTGTGACATATAACATATGTCATAATACAAACAGCAACATATTAAATTAATTTTATAAAATTCAAAAAAGTATTTGCCTCCAACAGCAGCAAACGAAGGATCAATATGCATAGGATTTTTATCTCCACATAGTCTGTACAACGCAGCCTGGAAGAAAAACAACTTTTAATATTAAAATTACAATTCCATTTATTTAATTCAATGTTAAAATTACAATTCCATTTATTTAATTCAATGTTAAAATTACAATTCCATTTATTTAATTCAATGTTAAAATTACAATTACATTTATTTAATTCAATGTTAAAATTACAATTACATTTATTTAATTCAATGTTAAAATTACGATTGCATTTTAACTTGATAACTCAGTATGAAGAATACAATCACAATAAATTTCAATTATCGGCAAAAGCTAAAATAAATTTATAAGAACTATAAATTAGAACTAAACAAATCCTAAATTAAACGACATTATAAAATTCATATTTAATTTTGCTTGATTAAATAAGTAAGATCTTCGTTATTTATAATCTACAGTGTGATTGACAAAGGTTGGAACTCAATGTCGCTCTCGGGAAAAGAAATATTCTTCAGATATGTTTAAAAGTATAAATAGCCTGTACTCATGCTAAAAGGAAGTTATTTAACTTTTTCAAGAACTAAATTTCACAGAAAAGTTCATTTAAAAAGATAAAGGAAACACATTTGACCTGATCATTTGAGGTTTTTTCTTCAACAACAACATCTGGTTTACGGTTTGGTGGAGGGAGCACTTTCCTGCCCTTGTCAGAGCTCCTTTTCCCGCCAAAGTTACCAGCACCGACAAGGAAGATTGACCACTCAGTTCGCATAACTAATTGCTTCGCTTCATTAAATGTGTCCTCTAAATAAAAAAATTTGATATTGTAACAACAATCAATGTTACTGACAACAATAAAGTCATGTATTAAAAAAAAAAAATTAGTGACACAAATAATTATGCTTAAATTAGTTTAATTTGTGTAGGATAACTATAATAAAGAAACATATCTTCTACATATTTTAATACATAGCTATCACTTATTTCTGAAACTCTAAAATAAACTACACAGTTTTCACTAGAAAGTAAGAAGAAATTTTTCAAATATATCCATGGTGCATAGGAATTTCATAAAAACATTCATTCCGAAAATTTTATGAAATTATAAATAATATTTTCACATTTAATACGGTTGATTGTTAAAATGTAATACTTAAAAATTTTCTAATAGTCCATTAAACACTACCATTAAGAAAGGACATAATCAATGACAAATAAAATATGTTGCAGCATAACTAAAATTTATTTTAAAAACTCCCTGATTTTCAACATTTTTAAATGTGTTTTAATAATAAGTACAGTTTATCTAAATGGTGGCAACTTTAAATATTACACATGTATGTAACCTAGTATTAAATTGTGCATTTCTTTTTTTAATTTAAAAATGAACTATGTGACTATACCTTCAACAATAACTACAGCACCAGATCCCTTGTCCAAAACATCCACCAAACGACATTTAGAACTTAAGACAGCTGAAGGTGCAAAAGGTTGATACAATTCTAAATATTGTTCTCCATGAAGCAACTGTGAAAAACAATAATCATTAGCAACTGATTAAAAAAAATATAGAATTTTTGCAACAAATTCTTGAATTTCACATTGGTCTAATATTCAAATAAAAAATTTAATAATTTCTGCCACACAATAAGGTAAAAACTACTAAATATAATCTTTTTTTTTAACTTATACCCATTTTTTTTATAAATATCTGTTACACATTTACGACCAAACACATTGTTCGATGTTCTTAAAATTTGGCATGAATGTTACTTGACTTCATTGAAATTGACAAGGTGGCAACAACATTCCGGAAAAAAACTTCACTGATATTTCCCTGATTTCCATGTTGGTGTCACAAAAATTTCCCTGATTTTACAATTACATTAAGAAATGTTGTAATACATGCTTTGTATAGAAACAAAGTATCCATGCTACAATAATACTATAAAGATATTGCATTATAAATGAAAAATTATAAGCAATACTTATTGAAAGTTAAAATAATAATTTATGGATACAACACAAATTATGCAATTGCGACAGGCAAAATAGTAATTAAACATGTTCTCTGGAAACAGATAATGCAAAAAAAGCAAGTTTTCTCAAATTATTTCTTTAGTAGATAATTTTAAATATTTTACATGCTTCATATTTCCTATTCCAATCTTCAATAAATCCCATATTCATTAGCCTCTCACATGTTGCTTACTATTCAAGACCCAACGAACTTTACTTTTGCTTCTCCCTCCAGCAATGGTTCACGTTTTTACAAAAATAAAACTGAAAATATGAAAATGAGCATAAGCATGCTTTTTCTTTTTAATTCTTATTCAAAACTAAAAGGAAATATTAACAACTAAATTACCCAGAATTAAGGGCATAACAGACGATAAATACCATTTTAATGATCCAAATTTGAAAAATTCCCTGATTTTTTGGGAAATTTTGAAAGTTTCTGTGATTTTTCCAGACTAAAAAAATTCTCATGATAATTCCCCAGTTTCCCAGATTTTGCTACCCTGATTGACATATATTTTTTTTTATCATGAGTTCCTATTGAGGTCTATTGTTTTCAGAACTACTAGTATTCTATACAACACATATAGAAAACTTGTATTTTTTGTCCATTTATTTCTTTTTAATAGATTTATTTTATGATAATTACTGAAAGTTTTTTGACAATCCCAATTTAGTTAAACAATTGCATTCTAATATACTAGGCTTTATCTTAATAAAATATAAAAATTCCTTGCTAACTTTCTTTGTATTTTATTTTTACGTGTTTTTAAAAAGACCCAATAATAATACTAAAGTAAGGTATTTATTAGCAAGATGGATAGAGTGTTGTTTCATATTTTAAATTACAAAATATTAAAAAAAAAACTTTAAAACACATCAACAAAAATATTATATGTTACTTAAGAAAACTATGCAATCAAAACAGAATAATATTTAATTCTCATCTAATTTTAAACACCTATTATATTAAAATTACATATATTATACATTATAAATATACAATTTAAAAAAATAAATATATTAATTATCTTTTTTAATGTATTTAAGTTTAATCTTACAAATAGAAGACAATCATTTATTCAGTCTTACCCGAGTGGGGTCTGCATTCAGTTTTTCCATTTGTTCACGTAGTACTGGCGAACCAAATAACGAATTCATGGCAGCAACAGTTCCAAAAGTTGGTAAAACTCTAAAATCATCAGAGCCTTCATAAAGAAAGTGAAGAGCTGCCTCTTCTTTGGTTGACATACCAACTGAAATATATATAAAAAATTATTTTTCCAAATAGGCTAATTTGATGTCATTTATATAAAAGCAAGCAATTGTGATTAAATTTTTAATGCAGAAGACTTTCAAATGACTTAGTGACAAAACAAGTTAGACAGCAGCAATAACTGAATGTCAATAAAAATAAGGACAAAATAAATTTTAGAAATTTGGCAGGCACATCATGTAGTAAATGTGTCTTTTCCTTCTATGTTATATTAGTTTATCATAAATTATGGTACTACACAAAGATATTAGTTATCATTACCAAATAATCTAAAAAAATATATAAATAATATGTAAAACAATCACAAGTTTATTCAATGAATGTGTAGAATAAACAAAATCTATTATATAATACGAAAATTCAATTTTTAATTTGATCACTTAAAATTATAGTAATATCAATATGGATTCATTTGAAATTAATCGAAACTAAATTCTTTAAAAAAAAAAACAAGGATTAACTTCAAATTGTGGGGGGGGGGGTTGCAGAGAAGGGGATGTTCATACCATTATTATCGCATGGGCATGCTATTATATATTATTTCTGTAATAAAGATACCCCTTAGAAACAATGAATATTCACACATGAGGTACAAAAGAAAGAGAACTTTATGACCAGTAAAAAATCATACTTTCGTATCATAAATATCAATGATTTAATACATTTAAAATAATTCATTTTAACAGTTTTTTTTAAACAAGATACATGTTAAAAAAAATTTTTGTTTTATTTAACTCATGTTTTTATTCTATTAGATAAAGAAAATTAAATTAAAGAATGGTAATAAACATTCCCGATTTCTGTATGTATCAACAGTTTGTCTAAAACCCAAGGCAATATGCTATTAACGCAGGTAAAATTCAAAAAGTTCAACAACTTGCCTGCTAGTGCGTACAGAATTGCCTTATCTTCGTTATAGACAAATAAGTCAGGATCAACTTCAGAAGCAGGGGCTCTCTTTGTTACTTTCGGCTTTGGCTGTGAATCTTTGCTCAGGGATTCAACTAATAGCATGGTTTGTTCTACAATAAATAATATTTTTCCAATTACAACACATACAATTAAATAAATATTTCAAACCTAATTGATTATTCTTATTAGAGAATTAAAAAAATTAACCTTAAATTTTTCAATTACAAAAAGATCCTGTGGATTTTAAAATAACTTTTAGCATTTACTTGACCAGTAACAGTTGGAATACAAGAATATTAAAATATAAAGTTACAAAATGCAGCACATTAGCAGATGGTGAAATAAATGTTTGACTATGCACATATCTTTCCCATATAGGAACATTTAGTTTGAGAGTGTAAACACACATTATATAGATAAATATGTTACTTTAAATATGTTACTTTTATTAAATCAATGAAGCAATAAGATTATAAAGTTGCTTACAAATATATTTTTTTTGCATTGTCAACTATTTCATCATCAAAAATAGTTGAAATTTAACAAAAAATTACAATACAGAGTATTTACGATTTACTGATACCTCAAAAATCTGTTTAAAATAATACAATTATCCAATTAAAAACCTTAATACCCAAAAGACATTTTCCTTAACCTTATTACACAACTACTCCATACATACTAGCAATACAAATCTTAATATTGGATTAACATTGATCAATTTGGAAAAATCCCCACTAATACATTAAAATACAAATTTTATAAGCAGAAATTATATTTTAGTATAAAAAAGTTTAAGTTCCCTAAAGCACAAGATAATGAATGTGATATTAGACTATATTACAAAAATCATTACCAGTGTTAAGATATAAAAAATGTAGAATTTGTTTTAGAAATGAACAGTCTAGTTTCAAATCCAAATAGATCAATTTTCATAAATTTTGCAGAAGAAGCCAAAAAACGATTGACAGCCACATACTTTTGGATCTAAAAACATTACTTTAAATGCATTTTTAGACTGGATTCAGACACTTTGGGTCAATAACTCTTGGCAATGTGATGTAGTGCATTGAGAACGCAAGAAAAATATTTTTAAAATAACAATTTTGATAAAAATGTAGATTTACCTGGTTTTGAAACTAGACAATGTTTAGCAAACTACTAACCTTGAAGGGAAGCTGGAGTGTTGGAATCTTCCATATCGGTAATAAATGACCAGTTGTCCCTAACTGAAATTTAAAGTAAATTAAATTCCTTTAATCTGAAAAATTACTTTAACATACCTGACAAATACACATAAGCATTTAAGCAATAACAGGTAAACATACCTGATTCAACAGTAAGATTGCTTGGAGGAATAAAGGCTTTCCCTGGAGATCTTTGCCATTGATCTAGGAAAATGTTTAAATTTGAAATTCAAACTTCAGTTATAAAATCATATAATAATCATTTTAAAAATAAACTCAAATTGGCCCAAAATATCTAGATAAATAGAACAAAATAACTTAATCTATTAGACAAGTTTAAGCTGAAATTTAAGACCAAGTTCCCTTTCTTTAAAAAAGTTATGAGTTTGTATATTACATGCCTTTAAAAAAAAGTAAAATAAATGAACATCAAAGCAATTCAATTGTTGCCATGTAGAGGCATAGGTGTGTAAAGTTTTTTTTAATTATTGAGGGGGGGGGGGGGGGGGGGTATCACAAACTTTTAATAAAAGGCATAAATTTTATGGGGGTTGAGACAGTTTTTAAAAATATTGAGAGGCTTGGGCCTCATACAATTTTCCGATTATGTGTAAAAGTATGGTACAGAAAAAATTCACACAAAAACTTGAGGCTAGCCAATATAAGCAAGTGTAAAAAAAAACACAATTCAAAAACAAAAGCACATAAATACCATATACTTAAAAAAAAATACTGGCATAATTTCAGAGTTTACAAATTTTAGTAATTATACATATTTGCAGTTTCCATTTGTTATAATTGGAATAATTTTAATTTTTTTTTATTATTATTATCGTCAGACAGAAACGTGGATGCTGTGCACAATTTTTAAAAAGAGGGATAAGGATTATTATTATTAGCAAAAACATTTTTAAATAAAAGTTATTAAGTAAAAAATAATATTATTAATGAAATTATTAAATAATAATAAATAAAAATTAACAATGAAAATGTGTTACTGTTTTGTTTTAATGGTCCCTCACACATGTTCAGGAAGTTTAAACTGTAGAAGACAGTGATACCGAATAAATAAATAAAATGTGAAATTGTTGAGTACTCACATTTTCCAACCCATCCTCCGGCAGCTTCAAACACGCCACCAGTGTCGTCACAAGATTCGTGGCACAACCATCCTACAACTGGGCTAACCAGTGAAGGTTTCAATTGGTCAAATATATCTGAAAAATAATTAACAAAGATTAATTATGAATGTTCAGTCCCTATGCATAAATATGTATACTTAGATTTATTTTTATATAAAAAAAAAGAATTGTCAAAATATTTTGCAATTTATTTTTTAATTTTAGCTATACACTAATTCATTTTGTGCTAGCCTTGGCAAATATGCAATTAACAAAATTATCTTTATATTGTTAAACTTTGCTTTTGTACAGACATTTACTAAATTACTGCACAGTAATTTAGTCAGATAATTAAAATAATTATCAACAGTCAACATATATAAGAAATAGCATACAATTTTTTTTTCATGCACATATTAAGTGCTACCATACAACACTTATTTAACCTAATTCTCTGACTTTGTCGAGTTTTGCAAAAGATTTATAACTATTTATAAACTAACAATTGTTTTAACAATAATTTACATTTTCACATCTTCATATTAAATTCATTGATAGAGATAGTTTCGACTTAAAATACAATAAGTTAATAAAAGTGTTATGGGACAAAAAAAAGAAAATATTCGTTATTGTAAACTTCTAGTAAAAAGGTTACCTGGTGGCAAGATATCTTGTGTTAATCTGGATGCAGCAATGGGAACGATTGTGTTACAATGGATATTGTATTTCTTTCCTTCGATGGAGAGCGTATTTGCCAATCCCAATACTCCAAGCTTAGCTGAAATTCATGAAGGAACAGATAGTAGTTTGTTATTCCTCTTTCACAACAACAAAAATCAGAAAAGTTATTATACCATGGAAATTAAGAAACAAGCATATATAACAATTTGTCTTTCAACATAAAAAAATAAATACCAGACCACAGAACATTACCTCCCAGAACAGAAATTTCAGAATAGTAAACATCTAAATATGTAACATTCCTATTTGCTTCCTATTTTAAATTTTGCCAACAAAAAAATAGTACTGTAAGCAATTAAATATGTTACACCTTCCTTTTTGAAATCCTGATAGCAATAATGATACATTTTTAAGCTGTTGTATTAAAAAGTATTTAAAGAATACAAGTCAACTAATATAGTATTACAGATAATCGAAATTTCCGAAAAAAAATATATACAATATTTTTTAATTATATTTTCGGCTAGTCAACTTACAGACAAAATTAACAGATTTGCTTGAAGTTGTTAAGATTAGTTACTAACTGTAATTTTGCATATTATGTCATTAAATCAGTAAAAAAATAATGTTATGATTAAACACAATAAAATGTATAGTTAATAGTAAAATATTGTGTTATGCAAAATAATAACAATTTTAAAAAAAGTAAAATATTTGTGAAAAGCTTGATAAATTTAGTAAAAACATATTTGTGAAATCAGATAAAAAGTTACAATACAAAATTTTAAAATGCATACCTGAAGAATAGTTTGATTGACCAAAATTACCATAGATGCCAGCACCAGATGCAGTCATAATAATTCTACAAAAGAAATGTTGGGACATGTTTTAAAACTGTAATATATGAAATAAAGTGATAGAATACAAATTACAGAACATAAATATCAGTTATGATTCTCCATTATACACATAAAATAAAAAGTACTGAGTGCAATTAAAAATTTGAATGTTTCAACATGGTCTTAGGGCCTGATAAATTTTTTAAAAAATAGTTTTTTATGAGTCTGTATGCGTCACTGAATGCAATATCTCAAAAATAATGCTACAACAAGCAAGTCAGGCATGCAAATTATTGATACATAAGTATAAGCGATGTGACAGCAAGGTTAACATTAAAATTAAGGCATTTAAAAAAAAGGGGGGAGCTTCATTTTAGCTGTTCAGGAACGGCTCAAAAATAGACATACGGCTTTCCTTCAATGGCAATGTGTGTTTTTGTCTGTGATTGGTATAAATAAAATTACATAGAATGCATAAAGGCTGCAAAAGTTGGAAGAAAAAAATATTCAAGAAACATTTTTCAAATTTGCTGCAAATTCATCATCTGCTCTACATTAATGCTATACTACAAAAATCTGACTACCAAATTAGAAACCATTAGATCCAAAAGTTTTAGATAAAACTGTTGTATCTGCAAAGTTGAAAGAAGAAATAGCCATATCAAAATCAAGATTTGATTCATACAAGACTTTGATTCATACAATATAATACAAAATACTAATAGAAAGGTGTATGATTTACTACACTAGATTTTTTTTAATTAAATTTTTTTTTTAAATTGCACCTTTTTTATTTTCAATCCTTTATGAGCTTTTATGGCACTTATTTTTAAAACTTCAAATAACCTTTATAAATAATTATATCTCATGAACATATTAATTTTAACTACATTTGAATGTGTTTACAGAATGTATTTCATATTTTTAAATTCCTTTTGAAAAAAGGAACTTACAAAAAATAACTATCTTACTTTGTTATGTAAATATTGAAAACATAGACATTTATATAATTTGTGTAATTAAAAAGCTAAACATACATAAAAGAATAAAACAACACCATTACCAAATAACTATCTATAATTTTTTTGTGAATTTCAGCTGATTATTAGCCCAACATAAGCTACGAGATTTAACAATGGATCTCATTTACATACCTTCCATAGTTCTGTTTCCTAAAGAAAGGCCATGCAGCCTTTGTCACAATAAAAGAGCCCCTCAGGTGAACTCTGTGTATAAGATCTGCAACATAAATGTTCACAAAAGGGTAAAGTAAATTCATATAAAATTAACATACACAAAATATTTTAATTTGCTTTAGATAATAATTGAAGAGCGGCAAAAGCTCATCAAGGTCCAAAGCTAGTAAAAGAAAATAAAGTACTATGGTCATCTTATGGTTAATTATTATAGACGGTCAAAGTATGGTTTGTGTGAATAATTTTTTTTTAAATGAAAGTGAAATTTGTGTGATGCTATCTAATAATAATGAATCAACAGCATTGAAATTGAAAAACTATTTGGAAAAAAAATTCAAATCATTGTTTTCAGACACCTTTCATATTTGCATAGAGGGTGAATGGACTAGTTAACGACAATGTACCAGTTACCGACAACATACCAGCTACCGACCATTTTGAAAAGATATTTCAAAGTAAAATCATATCATTATGGTTTGATAAGTTCCTTGAATTAACGTTATTCAAAGACTTTCAAAATTTAGGTAAATTGCATTTCAGTAGTCACATGTTTAGAATTGGTCAAAAATTGGTAATTGGTCGGCAATTGGTACATTCATCCTACTTCAAATTGGCATCTTAAAATTAGCCTTGCTAAATGAGTTAAAAAGACTTTTAAAGTATCACATTAATTTTAAAATTGAAAGAAGACTGCTCTTAAAATATGAATAAGAGGGTTTTTTTTTTTAATATTTATATACTTACCCCAATCTTGAATGGAGATATTTGCAAAGGACTTGTCTCGTAAAATGCCAGCATTATTGATAAGAATATCTAATAATTAAAAAAAAAATAAGATTTAGAGTTACAATTTCATCTAAAAACATGTTCTGCAATAAAAAATACAATACATATGTATACTCAGACTTTCTAATAATCAAAATTAGTTTTAAGGAAATAAGTAAGAAAGCTTACCGATACGGCCAAAATTATCAACAGCTGTTTTCACAATCTTTTCACCTTCTTCAACGGAATCTAATAATTAAAGTAAATATTAATCAGAGATATATTAATTAAAATATTAAAAATTGTAAAAAAATGCCTAAAAAATTTTAACTAAAGAAAACTGACAATAATTATTTTTGAATTGAAATATTCTTTTAGCAATTATTTTTGGTGGACAACTTTACAGAGATAATTACAAACAAATATTAAGATGAAATATAAAAAACATAACTTACTGTAATCTGCAACAGCCTTTCCACCTTTTGCTTTGATTTCTTTTACGACAGCATCAGCCGCAGATGAGCTCTTTCCTTCTCCACTTCGTGTTCCACCCAAATCATTAACTGGAAATACGGAAAATTACAACATTGTTGCATTCAGTATTTATAAAGATATTACATATACAGAAATATACTACATCAGGCTCATTCACAAATTACTATGAAACTTTTTTAAGTCGTGAATTTTTTTAAACTGAGTATTATGAAAACCATAATTGTTTAACTCATATAGTTTAAACAGGCATAGAAAATTTATATTATTAAAATATTAAGATTTACAACATTACTCAATTTATTTTTTAAACAAGTAATTAACAACTAATTATGAAGTACCAATAAATCATCTTTATAAACAATTAATAAAATGAATTTGGTATATTTATAACTGATAAATGTGCTTATAATAAATTTGTATGTATAATATTAATTTGTAATAAATATATTGTGTGTGTCATATGCATATGTGATCATGCCTTTTATTAAACAACTAGTCATTTTAAGAAAAATCTAAGAACCCAATTACACCAGTGTTAACAGCACATATTAAAAATAATTTGCATTAGTGTATCCTATTAATTATTAACAGGTGTGCAAAAATAACATATAAATAGTAAATCTGCACTTTTAAATAGGAACAAACAATCTTAAATTTGAATTGCTCAATTCCAAAATTTCTCTTGTCCATTTTGTAAAAATAGCCCGTCAAATGTTTAAATCAAATTTTTTTTCAAATGAAATTTTATCTATACACCTTGAAATCTGCAAAATGCACATTTTTACAAGTACACAGTTTTAGCATTAAACTACATAATTCGCTTAATTCCAAATGTAAACATAAAATTTAATACATAATATAAAAATGGGAAAGGCTAGTTTTTTAAAGTGGACATATATATATATATATATATATATATATATTAAAATTCGAATTGTAGAGAACATTTTGATAAACCCTGTATAAATAAAATAACAAAAATACAAACTTTCCTCTGTGCTAAGATCATGGAAACATAAAAAACAATGATAACATTATCTGCCCAATTAAATCAGGTCCCAAACCTATTAATCAATTGCATCTATAAAGAGATAACAGCTTTCCAGAAAGTAATTAGCATTCAATAAGAGTCAACAGCTGGGCATTTCACAACAGTTGTCCTACTTCAGTCTATTGTGTTATATTGTCAACTCCTCACAGCCATTTTACTTAAATACAATAGAGGAGATTTTAAAGATAGACTCACTTTACAGGTTCTTCAATTGAGTTTTCTCCAATGAGTAATAAAATGAAGCCTCATTTAATAAAGGTGGTATTATGATTTTTATTTATTTTATACATAAACTTTTTAAAATGTGCTAAACCTTATAGAATTAGTATGTTTTAATATATTATATTAGATAAATTAGACATCTAATGCAGTCATCTTTTTTTTTTTTTTTTTTTTTTTTTTTTGTAAGACAGATACAAACTGCCCTCTGTGAATACTATATTATGAAAACTTTCAACAATAAAAATCTTATCTTAAGTATAAAAATTTAACAGCTGCAAAAAATTACCGATCACATTTTTGATGACTTTTTTAAAGCTGAATGAATTATATACTTTGTCATTTATTATTTTTTATCAGTATATATAATAATTTATAAATTAATAAATAATTTTAAAATTTCTAATGCAAATTGAATAATCCAAAAAATTTTACATATCAGTTTTAAAAAATTTACTTTAACAAAAATAATGAAATAAAAAATATATACATTACCTACAACAGCAGCTCCTCGCTCAGCAAGAAGAAGTGCATATTCCTTTCCAAGTCCTACATAAAAGAAAAGTTTCAATTGAACTTATCTATTTTAAAAATTAAACATAACGTTAGTGATTTACTATTTTGTACAAGAAATATTTGGCCCAAATTTCTTATTGTTAAAAAACAGTTATAATTCAATAAAATTAAGTATACATGCCAAGTATTGGAACAGAATACACTTGAAATAATACCGGTTACTCTACTTAAAACCATTATGTCCAACATATTTTCCTTATATTGAATCAAGAGTATTACTGGACTAAACTACTAATATTAATACTGCTCATAAGTTAAGCAGCAAACATCATCTTAAGATAACCTTTACCTTAGCAACAGATTTTAATGCTTTTTTGTTTTTATGAGGAACAGTTTGTCAAACCTTGTTAATGAAATTGGGAAATTCTTTTAAAATAACCACTAAAAGTTTCTCCGTTTTTAAGAAAAATATTCTGTCCTAAACAATTTACTAAAAATTCAAATATGTAAAGTGATTTAAAAAGAATGTGCATTATAAGCAAAAATAGATTTACATGTGATTATGTTTTCTAGAAGTTATATAAACTTTTCAATCTCCATTTAAAAAAAATAATCTTTTAAAATTTAGACTAATTTTTCTGAAAGTTTACTTTAATTCAAAGCTCACGTACTGTATCGCTTTGACTATAAAACAGGATGTCAAGCCCGATTTTTGGATTGAGTTACAAGAACAGAAATTAATGTTTTCAGTGGAGCAGAAAATGTTAAGACCCTTAAAATTTCCCCAGAACACATAAAATTTCCCCAACAAATATTGTAAAGGTTCATCATGTTTTTTCCATAGAAAATTTTTTAACACCCAGCGAGACACAAGTGGCACAAGTCCATTTACGTGTTAGTCATCGTTCAGCGTCAAAGATGAACACTGAATATTTAGCATTAGTAAAATAACATTTATTTTTTTTAAATATGAATACATCCTTTCAATTGGTAATTATAAAAGGGACAAAAAAAAACCTTAGTAGATATTGTTGGTGTCATTTTAAGTTTTAGACCATAGTAAAAATTTTCCCGGCCGACCCAAATTTTCCCTGAACCTCGTTCGGAAATACACCTGCATGATTTTACTCTAACATTTGTGTTATGATCGTACATTGTAATTGTGAGTAGTCAGTTGCTTCTCTGGTCAGTTCCGTACAATAAAGGAACAAGTGGTGAAGTACCATGGGGCTGTAATCTTTAAGTTAAAGATTTTCATAAAGGAACAAAAAAAAAGCTACACCGCATCATGAGAAATCTTCCGGTTTCCCTTTTTCTAACAAACTTCCATACCTTTAACATCTGTTCAGGACTTAAAAGGAAACTCTTTTGACACACATTCCACTAAAAGGTCACAAGCTGTGTGTCTTCTTCTAATTACTTCCCCAAGTTTCAGGAAATAAGACTAATGCTGACCCAACTTCATTAAAAAAATGCAATCATTTTTAGGAAAAAACAATAATTTACAATACTTAAATAAAAATAAATACTTTGAACCAGAAATAGAAAATATGTGTATTTTACAGACAAAAATATCAGCTAAAATGCATGGTCGCCCTTGGAGACTTTTATGAAAATGCAATATTCGCAAGGATACATGCTTGGCAATGTTGCGACAAAAACCGGTTTTGTTGCCGATCAAAGAACTCCTCAATTTTCTCGCTGCTGGGTTGCCCGGAAAAGGATAACCAGATTTGGAGTAAAACCAGAGTTACCGATCAATGCCTTTTAACCCAAATATCTATCTGTAGTTTCTGAGATCCAAATGAGTTATTTTCTCCGGATGACATAAGGAATTTTTATGTTCAGGATTGAATATAGTTATTGAAGTAGAAAGAATTATGCGAAAGACTTTACTTATTACTCTATGGGAACTAAGTAGTCTAACTAAGAAGTTTTTTTATAAATATTTATTCTTGTTTTAGTACCTCAAAAGCAGTGGCGGATTTAAGAGAAAGAGCAAAGGTGTCAAAACTTTCGAGGGGCCCAATTTTAAATTATTACGTTGCGCACCCTTAGGAATGGAGGGGGTCACAGGGTTTGTGTGGCGTAGAAAAATTTAGACTTTTTTTTTACATTTCTTTTAGAAATTTTAATACAAGTCGATTTTGTGGAAATCGCTATTTTCTAATCGACTAATTTTCGAGTGTCATTGTCTAGCCCCTCACCAAATTAATAATAATCTCAAAATCTGTTATAAATAACATAAATCTTACATCTATTATAATTCATGATGTATGTCTGCTACATTTGCTAAGGGCCCTGAAGCGTCCAAGACACAGAACAAACGTCTGTTTGTAAAGAATTTGGGGGCTTTTCAGAAATTTGAAGTGTAAGTACTATATGCACGGGCCTTTCCGGTAATTGGGCCCTGTACTGTAACAAGGAGTGGGCCAAAAAAGGGCACCTATCTATACATATGAGGAAAAAGTAAAAGAATCCAGAGAGAAAACTGCACTGAAACATTTTTTTAAAAATATAAATAATTATTTCTTTTCCTGTCCGTTTTTAATTTCTGGAGTCAAGGGACCCCCAAATGAACTCAAGGCAAGGGGGCCCAGGCGGCAACTGTCTATTTGCCACCTGTTAAATCCGCCACTGCTCAAAAGTGATGATTCTAATGTAATGGAGCAGAAAATGTCCACATCTAAATAAACAAACTGCAGCTAGTAATGTGAGCAGTTCTACTTCTACACACTGGATAATGTAATCACGGTTTAGTGGTAGTTTAAGTAGTATAGGACATTTGGCGTGAGTTGTTTTTTTGGCGTGTTTTATAGGGACGATAAATTTATAGTATGACTTAACCCCACCTGACATTGTTGGTATTTCCTTTTCCGATTCTTGTAGGGGCTTTTAATCTGGCAACCCCATGACGTCATCGTGCTGAGTAATTGTCCGACTTTTTTTGTCGCCAAAAAAAGAAACTCGCCAAATGTCCAATACTACATCTGTTCCGTAGTTGTTGTTTTTTTTATGAAAGAAAGTTTTATAAAAAAAAAATTTAATAATTTTTATTTCTCAAACAATATTGGCAGCGAAATCTTAAAAACTTCATTATACAATAAAAGTCAATTATAATCATATGACTGCTGTACAAATTTTTTTATTCCATAAATCATAACAATAAAGGGAAGGCAAGTTCTCTAAATTTATTACTTAACTTCAAATGGAAGATTTGGTCTAGAAACCGGACCAAAAATATGTGTCATATATTTGAAACGTCTCTAATATACAAGAATATTACATAAGCATACTTAGATTGAAACATTACATACAATTATTCTTTAGTTGTATGTCACATTCTATATTTTTATAAAGATATGAAATTTTTTAATTTATTTTTATTTTAGAAATGTCAAAATAAAAGTGAATACTTAAATTATATCTTATTCATTAAGATTCAAAATTATTTCGATTGACAGGGAAATTGTGATTGCTAATTTTCACTTAAAACGAAGATCAGAACCGGTGTAAAGTGTATGAAAGATTAAAATTTTTTTTCTATGAATGAAAATTTCTATTAGAAAATACAATAAAAAAGGGGACGAAGTTTGTTATCTAAGAGGGGCATACTTCCTGAATGCCACTAGATTGCTGGAAAACAGCGGGAGGGAGTTACAAGAAGACTTAGATTAGATATTTCAGAATGTTTATATTTCATTTAATAATTATTTGTTAAACTCACCTCCTCCAGCGCCTGTGACAATCGCAACTCTTCCAGAAAAACGTAAAGGCCCGTTTTGTGGGCCCATGATATTAAATTTAAAACGAAAACTTTATGAACCTCTACGAGGAAAACAAGCAACGAATTCAAGATCAATGTTGAGCAACGTTGAGTTGAAGAGGAAAAGAAAACAACAAACACAAAATAGTAATGACAGGTAGTCAGTCACGTGGCCTATAAAACTAGTCGCGAACTAGTCGTCGAACCGACTAGCTTTTTAATTACTTCCTTTTCCTATTCGAAAATTGTGAGGAAATGCGTTTAGAAGATTCTTGTGTAATGATATGTCGAAATTTTATTAAAGTTCAATGATATCCTCCGAGTAATCTTTAAAACTATAAAAGATAAATGTGTACTGGAAAGATAAAAAAAATATATCCGAATAGACATAATAAAGTGATAAAAACGGATAAGATATGCGTTTTAAGCAAAATTTCCGATTATTTGTCACATTTTTTTGTATAAATTGATAAGAATTCCTAATGTTGATAATGGGAGAGTTTCACGCTGAGAAGAAGAAGAAGACCGCTATTCCAATTTAACATGGAGAAAAATCCGCGACCCCGAAGTAGTTCCGTAGGATTAGCATGGAACTTCAGTTCCTGTGCTATAATGTTAAGTTTTTGTCATAAAGTAATACCTTAATATAGAAATATTTACTTCATACACTGAGATAGATTGTACTCATCGTTTATGAAGCATTTTTTTGTGTCGAAAAAAAATATTTTTCCGTTATTTCGTTGGAATTCTAATGCGGGAGTTTCACTTGTAGTATCAACATGGTAACTTACTAGTAGTTTCGATTTCTTCCCTACAGCAGACAACTTTGCTTTTGTTTGTTTAGTCGCTTCGCTATGCTTGCAATTATGGGAAAGTTTGTTAATAATATTTATTTTTCCAAATAAGTAATATTTTTATTATATATGTGAATAAATTTAAATGTAAATATACTTATATTATTTATGTATGTAATTATAATTAAAACGAAATACGGAAAAATACTTTTATTTCAACATACAAAATACTTTATAAACGATTAGTACAATCTATCTCAGTATATGAAGTAAATATTTTTATATTGAAATATTATTTAATGACAAAAACTTAAAATTATAATACAGGAAATGAAGTTCCATGCTAATCTTACGGAACTTCTTCGATGTCGCAAATTTTTCTCCATGTTCTGTTGGAACAGCAGTCTTTATCTTCTTGGCGTGAAACTCTCCCATTGTAAGCAACTTATACAGATAAAATATATATAAAATAAAATTTCACGTGACGTATCAACATGGTAACTTACTAGTAGTTTTGATTTCTTCCCTACAGCAGACAACTTTGCTTTTGTTTGTTTAGTCGCTACGCTTGCAATTATGGGAAAGTTTGTTATTAATATTTGTTATTAATATCCCCCCCCCCCCCCCTTGCCCCACTGAATCGCCGCCACTGAGTACAATCTATCTCAGAATATAAAATAAATATTTTTATATTGAGATATTATTTAATGAAAAAACTTAAAATTTTAGTACAGGAATAGAAGTTATTTGCTAATCCTACGGAACTTCTTCGGCGTCCCGGATTTTACTCCATATGTTCCGTTCGAACAGCGGTCTTCTTCTTGGTGTGAAACTCCACCATTAACATCGCACTAGATCTTTACAATGAGCTATTGGCAACGGTTCGGTGTCAAGACCCACGAAAACTGTCTCGTATTTTTAACATTGCACTCATTTTTAAACTGTTGTGAAATGACGAAGACAAGACCTGAGCTTACGCGACGCACCGTGAATGAACGTCAGGACACTGGACTCCGATATGATTTAAAGTGCACCAGTTCCGTATAAATGACGGTAGAAATTGGGGATACTTTTTAGACGACGGTCTGGACACTATTTCCTATCCCACATGATCGCTACAGCTCCGTGCTACATCAACTTTTGTTGAAGTCTGCTTCAATTCGAACTCACAATCGCTGGCGGTTAGGTCTATAGAAGACGTTGGGTGCCAGCTCAGGTGTTGTCCTCGTCATCTGACCATGGTTCAAAAATGCGAGGCATCGTTCCCGGGTCTTTACTTCGAGATAGGTCCCGAACCGTCGCAAATAGCCCACTGTTCAGCTTCTAATGTGACGTTAATTAATCAAACCAAATTAAATGTCGCACTAGAGCTGCACAGTGGGCTATTGATGACAGTTCGAGGTCTGTCTTAAAGGGAAGACCCCCGGGAACTATCTCGAAATTTTAAACCGTGGTCAGATGACGAGAACACACCTCATCGGCTATTTTCATATAGCTTGTGTGGATTTCTCACTCTTGTCCCTGTAGACCGTGTGATTTCTTCAATTTTGTTTTAAATTTTGACAAAGTTAAAAAATTTCAATATTAAAAAATATTCCCTTAAATTACGAAATCGCTTTAAAAAATTATTTGGGGTGCTAAAAATTGTTTGTTTTGGTCACACAAATTCCTTTTGAACCATGTGTGCGAATATTCGGGCGCATACGAGAATTTTGAAGTTCTAGAAAAGCAGTGGTGCATTATATGGGCCTATAAAGTTCAATTTTAACCCGTCTCGGAAACCTAGGCATATTTCAGATGATGTAGCATTTACAGCACGTCTGCATCACTTGAGGGATAAACGCAAATGAAACCATAAAACCAATAAATTCTAAAAATAAGCAAATGTAGAAATAACAAACAACAACATTATGACAGTTGAGATTCCTCAATCTGGAACCTGCGTTTATGCGGGATTTTCTAACACAAATAAAGCATCCCAGGTAATAAAAGTTGAATTTTATTTGAAAGTTTATGAGTGAAAGACCATTAAAAGAGGCATACGTGATATACTAGTTAGCTTTCGGAGTACCCTTTTATTGTCCCAACTTTCATGATATATAGTAGTAATGATGTAGCAAATAACCTTAGAGCAAATACTGAAGTCGACAAGTGACTAAACAAACTTTGTCTTTATGACAGCCAACACGAAACGGTATTGATGCAGGGCCTGATTTAGAAAGAACTAGTACAACGTTACTAATGGGACCTTCTCTGGTAAAATATTACACAAATACTTAACAATTAAAAACATTGCTTATTAAGTTTATAGTTCATCTAAAAAAACTAATGAATTTATAAGGTTTTCGGAAAAATTGCTTAAAAGTTATGAAAAATTGCTTAAAAGTTATGAAAAATTGTTAGCACAATTAGGCAAATAATAGTTGGGGCTCGATGGTTAATCAGGTCCTGGTACTGCATCCCACTATTTTGAAACAATGCAAAAAGTTTAGTTCAATATTTTTTTTTAAACGAAAAAAAATTCATTACATTTCATTAAATTAAAATTTTAAACATTAAATTTCTACAAAGGAGATTAAATTTATCTTGTCACTACTATAAGCACATTTAAAATTTTATTTTTCGTTATTTTTATGGAGGATGTTTTTTTCAGAGGAAGTGGGGGGAAAGACATGATATAAAAACCAATTATTGGTAAAGAGAAGAGTTTAAAATATTAGCCAATCATACAGGTATAACATACAACCTTTCCTTGCACAGGAAGTATTTTCATATTTTTTTTCACATGTTATTTAATTTAATGTGACACTATCCTTAAAAAGAATAGGTGCAAACATGTATAAATTTTATCAGTATTAAATGTTTGAATATCTTGTGCGTTCATTTCTTTCTGTTGAAAATCCGCTTTTTTTTGTGTAATATTTTTAGTTCTAAAATTGCGTTTCAATATTGGAAATACTGTGAAAAATGCAGTAAATAGTAACATCCTAATACAATTTCAAGATAATAACGAATAATATAATTTATCTTTAGCAAAACTACGATAATCGCAACAAAAGATTTCTTTTTTATCTTGATTGCAACGTGTCTAAAACGTTTATTGGATAAAGCTGAACTATACTATCTGAAACAAAACGCTAAGTAACAAAGCCGAATTGTCTGAAAATGTAATTAAAACATGTGAATAGCGTTTTTAACATGATCTCTAAATTCAGCATTAGGAAAGAATTTTGAAGGTGTTGCAGTTTTTAGGAATTTAAATGTAGAGTTAAAGCAATAAAATGTACCTATATAAGATACACAATATATAAATAAATTAATCTAGGTATTTATAAATTTGTTTCATATTAAAAAATTGTAGACTAATGCTGTAATTGGTTTTTCTAACGTTAAGGGGGTCCGATACCTTCGACATTTTTTTTTTTATTTTTATACTTGTACAATCCAATTTTTTTTCTCTTTTTAAATATGCATAAAAAACCATTTTAAGACGCTCAATTATTTTTTTAATTGCACATTTATTTTTAAATTAAAATTTTAGTAAATTTTTTAACAATTTTAAAATTCCTACTCCTTTTTTGTTTTTCAATATTTTGAAGCAATTTTTTTTATTTAAGATCTTGAATAATATGTAAATAGATGTATGCATTCAAATTTTGATTCAGATACATCACTTTAAAAAAATAAAATATATTAGAAATTTTGTAAAAAAAATTGACGAAAAAAAATAAAATTCCATTTTAAGTGGTTTTAAAAAACAAATTATGGTAAAAATAGGAAATCTGAATGCATACATCTATTTAAAATATATTTATCTTGCTATACACACAAAAATTATGATTTTAAGTATAATAGTAAAAAAGCCTTAGCATTTTTAGTGTTCATTAAATTTCAAAACCACGAACAGAGATATTTGCTTTTAAAGTTTACATATAGTGATACAACTATGTTATAGGAACACATCATTAATATAGTGTCTCTTTAAAACATTCATAACTTAAAAAGTAATAGGAATTTTTTGAAGCATTATTTTGTGAGTTATTAAGATAAGTTTGAATATTATTTTTTAAATATAAAAAAAAAAATGACTTTTTTTGCGAATTTCGGGTATCAATTATTAGTTTTGTAACAGATCATTTACTGGTTCCCGTCACACACCTTTAATGGTACCCCGTCACAGACCTGTTGCGAGTGCCCGTTAATTCTTAACTGTACCCGTAGCGATGCAGCGTACTCTACGCGTATTCGTCTGTAAACAATCAGTTGTGCTCTTGTCTCTGGTGTGTGCGGTTGAACCGTCACAAACCCCGAGATCTGTAATAGTCGTTAAACTTGTAACAAATAAATGTAGTGTTGTTTAATTCCTTATGGTTTTATTTAGAAAAGGAAACCCGCGCTACAGTTTTATAATAATTAGTTTTATAATAAAAGCAATTATTAGTTTGGTACCGGGTAATCGCTTAATGTAAATTTTTTGAAAATTGCTTATTTAACTCAGTGGCGTAGCCAGGATTGTCCGAAGAGGGGGGTCCATAAATTATTTTTGGTCCGACCAAAACCAAATAATTTTTTTATTAATAATTGATTTGAATTTTTTTAACTAATAATTTTAATTAAACATTTCAATTAAATTTAATTAATAATTTGCATAAAATTTAGTTAATAATTTGAATAAAAGTTAATTAATAATTTGAATAAAAGTTAATTAATAATTTGAATAAAAGTTAATTAATAATTTGAATAAAAGTTAATTAATAATTTTAAATTATTAATTTTAATTAATGATTTTAAATTATCCATTTTAATTAATGATTTTAAATAATTAATTTTAATTAATGATTTTAAATTAGCAATTTTAATGAATGTAACCAACGTTATTCATTTATGTTATTATCTTATATGTTTGTCCTATTATCATGTCCCCGTCACCTGTATATATTTTCATGTTCCCGTTACGTGTCTATATATTGTTCCCGTTATTACGATTGTAACGCCCTCTACATATGTTATGTCTTTCCCGCTGCGCAGGAAAGCTTCAGTCATATAACTGCCTCTTACGGTGATGCGTATTTAAGGTTTCGTTCCTCCCCGAGATTATTGTAATGTTAGGCATATGTGATTAAAGATGTTTATGTTCTATCCTTGAACAGTTATTTAGTCAATACGCCTTATATGAATAATTTTTAATTTTAATTAATAATTTTAAATTAGCAATTTTAATTGATAATTTTAAATTAATAATTTTAATTAATCATAATAATTTTTAAGTAGTACTTTTAAATTAGTAAATTTAATTTATGATATTTTTTTAATTTAAGCAGTAGTTTTAAATTAAAATTATAATTAATAATTTTAATTGATTAAAATTATATATAAATTATAAATAAGATGTAAATTAAAAGCTTATTTTTTAAGGTTAATCTTTAGTCATTTCATAATTTAAATTACTAACAAACCTGGCTGACATTTTACTGGGATTTAAGTATGTAGCTAAATATTGATGGGGGTCCGGATTGAAGCAATTTTAAATTAGTAATTTTAATTAATAATAATAATTTTTAAGTAGTAATTTTAAATGTGTAAATAATTCTTTATTAAATAATTCAAAATAACAGAATAATAATCATTATTTTCCGGTTAATTTTATCATGCATGACTGTGGCGTGACATGGGGGGGGGGGAGGTTTCATTGGTTGCGTGACGCAGCAAAACGGTCTATTGCGGCAAAATCATAACGGAAATTGGCGTTGCTCGTAAAAAATCAAATAACTGAATAAAAAATATATTATTATAAAAAAACATTTATTTGTAGAATCTGTGAAGCTAGACAATGGAAAAATGCTTGCTAGACAATGGAAAAACGCTGCATCTCGTGCCATCAGCACGAGATGCAGCGCCGCAGAAAAAAATCCAGAAAAAGGTTATGAACACAGATTTAAACGAGAATCTGTTGACCCCACCCTTCTTAAATAGAGCCAACTTTTCCATTATGTGTACTTCGTATTTATAATAGTTGAATATAACTTTTTAATAATCCACCATAAAACTTTTCAAACGAATGTTCATCAATCTTGGGATTGATAAAAACCCAAATTAAAAAAAAAGCGGAAAACCGTATTTCCGCGTGAAAAGTAACACGTCTCAGTGACAGAAAACTAATTTGTAAATGTAATTAAATAAAAAATTAGTTAGTTTTGGTTAGGGTATTTTTAACGATAATCTCAATAAACAAAAAATATTTGAATAAGAAAAGGAGTACATACTTTAAACACATCAGCAAATTTTTTGCACGTTGCTTCTTTCTTTTGTCTTGAATCTTCTAATAGTTTATGTTTTTGTGAATGAGAGACAAAAATGGCAAATGAGAGACATATAACCTCAAAGAAAACTGATTTTTGAGAAGGGGGAAAAATTCCACTGTTATTGTGAGGGTGCGAAGAGGATCACAATTAGGGGCGTTATTTTTTTGACAGGGGTCATTTACAATCCTTTCTTACAGCACGTAGGAGATGAATGGGTCAGGGAAAATACCTAACTTCAAAGCAAGCAATTTCTGGATTGATGCATTGTGAATTCCGGCTCAACTGCCGCCCCATTTCAAGTGTTAAGAAAAGTATATCTATATATGTAC
Organism: Troglohyphantes excavatus; assembly: GCA_963932185.1. Lineage (NCBI taxonomy): Eukaryota > Metazoa > Arthropoda > Arachnida > Araneae > Linyphiidae > Troglohyphantes > Troglohyphantes excavatus. The sequence continues at coordinate 18,286,266 of OZ010675.1, read as the reverse complement.
AAACAACAAAGACAATCATACAGACCTTCTAATCCATCGCCCGCGATTAAAGTGAGAATTGAAACCCACAATCATCCGTTCTATCACGATATAAAAATCTAAACACTCAATACTTCGAATCATTTTTAGCAGTCTTGCACCAAACTTTCCATCACAAATCAATGTCTTTTTTTAAATAATATGGTGCCTAAGCATACTGAAGCATCATCAAAATGAACCTTTTGAATATATTTCGGATATATTTTCAAACTGTTTTATATCAAAGCAAACCAGACAAACAAGGTTGTAGACAAATTTTTAAATTTTATTTGACAGTCATCAACATACAACAGGGCTGTCCTCTGAAGCTTAACATACTATCAAGTGAAGATCTTGTAGGTCATATCTATACACCACTTCTGAAGATGTTTACATATATACTTATACATTTAAAGCACTAAATGACAATTTCGCTCACATTTACAAAGCATGATAAATATAGTTTTTTAAATAAAAACTGGTGCAAATGAGTATATTTTAGTTGAACATAAAATGCTAATGACAGTTTGTAATGAATCATACAGCTTGATAATTAAAGCTAACTTTAAATACAAGAACAATAAACATTTTTAATTTATGCAAAAAAATTACTTTAGTTGTAATTTATTATTTTAATTAAAAAACAATTAATATTTATTAGTGATTTTTTAATCATATGTATAGTTATATATTTACAATTGGAATAAGCCTACTTTGTAAACAAATTTAATAAATTTACTTATAATGTATTTTTTTTAGCTTATAATAATGAAAAAAGTATATCTACCACTTCACAAAATAAATTGCACTTTTAAAGTAATTGGTAATAAATACTTATATATTAAGATATAAAATACAAATTGCACATTTTTCAAAAGACCACAATTTTGATTATGTTAAATTTCATTAATATAAAAACTAGTTAGCAAGACTTAGTTGATTCTTTACATTAAATACTAATAATAGAAAAGCTTAACTAAACATAAATTAATGGCCAACAAAAGATCAATGTAATACATATAAATTTAATTAAAAAAAATCAAGTATAAAGTTTAAGTTGTTAATGAAAACACTAAATACTTAATTTATAAATTATTGATTTGGCCAAATATGATTAGTTTTAATTTACACAAAATAAGAGAGTATGTAATATAACCTTCAACAGTACATTCTGCACACTACTAGTATTTGGCAGGACACCACATTACGATTCCATTTTCCACATTTATTTAATTATGTCATTTTAAATTATTTAATTGTACACTTTTTTTTTTACAAACAGTCATTTACAAACCGACAGATTTTGTCAAACATTCTTATGAACTGAAAAGTATAAAATACAAACAGTCACAACCACACTGAAAAAATTGACGAAAATTATATTTGAAATAAATTAAAATGGTTTTAAAGTGATTAGGAAATTTTAATTTATAAATGTGATTTTTTTTCTTCTAATTTTAAAAGTTAATTTATAATTACTCATTTGTAGGCATTTTTCAATATACACCACTATATCTTACAAACTTCAATTAGGATATAGAATTTTGCATTTTAGATAGTTTTGAACAACAATATAGAATATTTGTATCACAATTTTAGAATTATATCTCGAATGATCATAACAGAAAGCTCCGAAATTCCACAACTTGTTGTTTTATTCCAACAAGTTTTCTTGCAATCAAGTTGAGTTGCAGAAATATAGACTGGTATTCTGTATACTCTTTTAATAATGCAAGATATACACAGTAATATCTATTCATAAGACTTATTTGAAAAATTACTTTTCTCACTTAGGCAACAAACTTGTCTTTCCGTCTTCAAATCCAAACTTTAGCACAGTAGATAGGACACTAACAGGTATACTAGCCACACAGATATACAGACTATTTTAAATCGAAAATATCTTAAGTTGCGTACGAGAGTTTCTGTTCACATAATTTTGGTTTAACCAAACTTTTAAAAACAGGAAAGAATTTTTGTAGCAAGCAAGTCGCAAAGTTTGATCTTATTGTAGTTGACAATCAGAATTTAAGGTTCAGTAAGCAAAAAATAAAGGCAAGCAAAATTCGGTGATTTTTATGTATGTACAAGTATAATACAAATGAAAACCAAATCTTCATATAACATCCAATGAATGAATAATTATCATATGATGTTCTTTGGCATGTACCCACGTCTGTAGCCAATTAAAAAAAAATAAACATATCACAAAAACAGACACGCACAAAAAAAAGATGAGTAAAAAACAAAACAAGCACAATCTTGATTAAATGAATATAGTTTTGAAACATAAAAGCTGTAAAACTATATTTTTGTTGCATAAAGTGAAAATCATGAGTCGTTAAGTCAGAAGAAGAATAGATTGAAAATACAAAAAATTACAAGTCACTCAATGAGTATGATTTCTTTCAAAGACATCATCTACATATATTTCTATTCAGTAAACACATTTTAAAATTCTTGTTTTTCAGTACTGTATGAAATACAGAACAATTACACCAGTTTAAAATGAAATCATACTTTGGCAGTATTTCATTAGAACAATCTTTCTTGAATCTGATGCATACATGCCTAGTACTGTATAGCAGTTCAATGTCATAATCGACAAGAACTTATCACAATGCACATCTTTACAATTTTGCATTTGCCTAATGATCAATTTGTCTTATTCATTTCTGAGAGATTTATAATTATTCCTGGGTTATGAGTTAAAACTGTTTAAATAGCTTTAGAGTTAAAAAAAAAATCCATAGCTAATTCCTAGCTAAACATAATTGGGAAAACATTTCAATTGTAACATTTGAAATAATTGATTTTATAACACACAAATTTGCAAATGCGATGTTAGTTATACAACACTTAAAAATCTTGTCAGGGATTGGTCATGTAGAATTTTTAAATATTTAATGCATTGTAAATACTCCCAAAACTTAAATGAATTTAACTGTATTGCAATTATAAAGGCTATTTTAGGAATAATTCAGTTAAAATAGAAACATTTCATATGCAATATTGCAGAATTTGAAATATAACAGCAAACTTTTTTAAGCAAATAAATTTGAATAACTGGCAATTGAATGCAATTTTTGTCATTTAATATAACATATTTAAAATTTGCAATATTGAGTCTTAACAATTACTATACTTTATAAAAAAAATCAAAATAAGCATGAAACTTTAAGGTAAAAGTAGATGAAAGAACTCAAGCTATGGATAGACCATTTTTGCTTAAATTTTACACAAAAAGGTGATATTAAAATATTCCCTTTTTTATATATATTAAAACAAACAATTGCAATAAATATTTTGTGTTGTATAAAAAAAACTTAATATTTCTGATTTTGATATTTTCTTTAGTTAAATTTGAACTCTGCATGCTTATTTGTGTACTTTTAAAGAGAATTTATACCTAATCTAATTTACAAACATTTAATAACACTAAGATTATTATTTATGAAATAATTGGCCTATAGCAACATGTGAAAACCTATCACTAATTATGAGTTTGCGATGAAAAAAGAGATCCTTGAATAGAAAATGGTGATGAAAAGTTAGCACATGACATAGGTTCATATAAATCAACTATATAAAACTTTGATGACAAAAATGTGTATGAAAAGCAGTTCTGCTTTAAAACCTATCAAAGATCTTGTATGAGCAGACTGATCTTCCAATAGAAAATGTGAAATTAAAATAAGTTTGGAAGAACCAAAGAATATCTTAATCCGAGCACCGAAGTTGAGCTCTGCAAATTATTACACATACCTGCCAACGGTTGAAATCAAATATTCGTTTATATGAAAAATTTCTTTAGTCTATCTTCAAATGTCCAAGAAGCAAGCAAATAGTTATAAATTTATTGAATCCAATTTGAAAAATACCTATAGATATTTAACTTTAGGTGATTATGCACCACTTTATTTGCTAGGAATTGTTCAAGATATTTCTTGCTATCCAACAAAAACTAGCAGCTCCAGAATGTCTCTGGATTTAATATTAAAAAACAATTTGTTTTTGATTCTAGATTTTGAGAATTCAATCCGAGTGGTTCTTTTTGCAACTTTAATAAACTACTCATGTTCAAAGAAAGGATGAATTTAGTTTAACTTAACTATATCAAATTTCTGACTAAATGTTTAATTGATTTAGTTGCTAAAAAGAATATACAAAATACACATTGAAAAAGTAAAGCAAAGAGAATAGATATTTTGCTACATTTAACCTTCTTTTTTGTCTGTAACCCTATTTGAGTTTTTTTCTACTTTAAAACAGCATCAGGTGTTTCTTCATATAACATAAAAAGATCCTGCAGAATCCACGCAAACCGGTCACAATCCGGATATTGTAAGGACATCGTATACAAGTTGGCAGGTACGCATAACAATTACCGATTTGATAACTGAGTCGTGTCACTCCTCTTAGGGGGTGGTGGGGGAGGCCGTTTCTTTGGCGTTGCGGAATCCTCATAATTACGTTGTTTGCTCTGGGAAGACGACCTTGGTCTCATGGCATGAGGAGGAGGGGGCGGTGGAGGAGGGTGCCCCAGCGTCTGGCATTGAGATGGCGGGGGCAGATAGCAAGGGTCCCGGAAACCCAGAATCTCGCTTGGCGTGGCAGACAGGTCCACGGACAGCTGCTGAGCTACCTTCCACTTCTTCTCCATGACTTTCTGGAGGTCTTTAAGGAAGGTTCGTGGTGGACAGGGTATCCGTGAAGCTTTCTGGCCCGGCAGAGTGGCAGGAGTCTGGGTGCGGCGTAGCAGCCCCGGGCCGTTCTGCTGCGGGTGTTGGTTAGAATGGTCCGAGAACTTGACATTTCGTGGTATTGTGGATGTAGGGGGCAGAGGTGGGGGTGGCGGCGGTGGAGGAGGGGGCGGCGCACAACTGCGAGGTAAATTCGGTATGATGTCTAAAGTTTTTGGAACCACTGGGGCACTGGCGCGTCTGTCAGCATTTGGAAAAACAATTGGAGAACAATTACTAGGGCCTGGGCTGTTAGTCCACGTTTCAGTATCGATGACGGTCCTCAACGGTGGTTTGGTGGAACACCGTGACATGCTGGAGACGCCCATTTTCAATTCGGCCAGAAAGGGGAGTGGGGACTGGATGTCTGCTTCGGACATACGCCGGTCATTGTTCCTGGGCTTAGGTGGAACAAACGGCAAAGATTTGTCTCTGAAAGAGTCAATGAACTTTTGTGGTCGTTGCCTCGTTGGAGTAGTCTGGGGTGATGGAGGAGGGGGAAGAGAGTTCAAACTTGACGTACTTGGCCAACTGCATTCTTCACTTAGATCTAGGGGAGGTGGGGGAGGCGGTAGCGAGTCTAGGCTTGTGGTACTTCCCCTGAATGCTTCTGGTGGAGGAGGTGGTGGAAAAGCAATGTCAAGGCTTTCAATTGAACTACTCATGGCAAATGGAGGTGGCGGTAAAGGAAAGCCACCTATTTGGTCTTGATCACATCGAGATAAAACTGCTGCTTCAGAAGATTTTCTGTGAAGGCTTTTCATTATACCATTGACCATTATTTGATCTTCGGTCTGTGAGCGTCGCAAACTAAACCTGCGACCCATTGTTCTGGACAGAGTGGAACTATTTCCGATGCTGTTGCTGTGACTCAAACGATCGCTGTTGCTGTGGCTCAAACGATCTCTTCCAAGTGGAATGCTGTCTTCGGACAGCTGAGCAATGCTGCGTGTGGTATTTGTCAGTGGAATTTTGGGTGTTATGCTGGGTTTCCTTTTCAAAGTACCCATCGGAATTTCAGAAGGCTCAAATGGTACTTGCTCAGCCGTTGGAGTACTAACACTTGAGCGTTCAGACATGCATCCACTGCTGCTGCTCGTACTAGATTTGACAGAATCATGACGGAACATAGAACCACGAGGATTAGTCCATTCCAATGGCGTGGGAGTCGGTGTAGATTCAGAACTTCGATTACTCAAAACATCCGTTTCAGAATGCTCGGGTGTAAGAGACGAGGCATGAGGACCAGAAAACACAACATCTTCCAGAGAAATATCCTGCCTGTCGGGGCTGCCATCACTACCAGAACTGTCTGAACTGACAGCCAGTGTTTTGGCCATGGAGGACACAGAGAAGCTTCGAGCATGTGCCAAAGTTTCCAGATCTTCCTCAACTATGTCCCGCATGAGATTGTCATAATTTTCTTTTAGAAGAGGACCAAACTGAAAAGAAATACTTTTTAGAATACATCATAGAATAACAGAGCAGACAATGGAATAGCAGAGCAGACAATGTTGGCTACTTAGTGCACAGATGTGGTACGTAACAATTCATTAGTTTTTTTTAGAATAGTCATTTGAAATTTTGAAGTCTTATGTTGAGGAATGGAAAACAATAATCGTGAAGTGTTTCTGACAATTAAATTTGTTTTTCATCTACCATAGGTGGGTATTATACAGATTACAATGAAAAGATTCAAATGAGCTCATCTTCAAATTCCCGAAAATTGCACTTAAAAGATCTGCACACTAAGAGATCAATATGATCGTATTATTTTGTCCTTGCTTTAATTTTGTAGGCTTATAGGTAGGTTTAATAATACAACAAAACTTATAAGCAAGGACAATATAAAAATACTATAAAACCTTGCAGTATAATATACATTGGTAGGGTTACCATATGTTTGGATTTCATCTAGACAGTCCTAATTTCAAGTGCTTCAAAACGTATGGATTTACGGCAGTGAATGTGGCAAGAGACAAATTTGGTTGTAATATAGGAGAAATCTGATGAATTTGAAAAAGATGACGTCATTCCACCAATGAAAGAAACTTCATTGTTTACACACTTGGTGCAACCTCTCTTTTATCAACTTTGGGCACCCAGTCGTAAAAGAACTGCTCAAAGTCAAAGCGAATTCCGTTTTATCCTGTCCAGAATTAAAATTATATGAACAAAATCGATGAGCCTTCCTTGAATAAAATTATCTAATCCGAAAATTAAAATAAAGCAATTTCTGAACACTAATACAAGTTAGTCAATACATTATTGCTAAAATGAATTACACTTGTGACATATTTTGAGAGCAATTTAGGTATTGAAATGAAATTTTCTTAATAATAACTTACTTTTGCTATCCTTATTCCCATTACCCACAGACGCAGCACTTTTTCGTCTTCAGCACACAAATACTTGATGTACTTGGACGATTTAGTTTGAATTTGAGGATGCTGTATAAAAAAAAAATTACATGAGAAATGAAATTTGGTTTAAACAATACATTTTAGATAAAATTTAGCCTTAATTCGAATGACCATTCAAGTTCCTATGCAAAGATAAAAAAAAAATATATGTAATAACCCTTAAGTATCAACTTACAATGATTATTTGTGACACTATACGGGAAGTTGTTATAAAAAAATATCACAACCATAACATGCTTATCTATGTTACAATCAATACACTTATGTTACCTTAATTGCAAATCCAAAATCGGATGGGGCCTTATATTTCTTTTTCCAACCAAATCCAGTGTAAACATTGCTCATTTCAAATGTTGTCAGACAGATAAGATCTTTTGATAGCTAAAAAAAGACAAAATTCGTTATCTTATTTTTATAATTTCTAAGAGGAGCTAATTGATCAATATATTTTGATCATAAGCACAAAAGATAAAAATGTTAAGTTTAAAACACAGAAATTTTTTAGTAATGTTAATAAATTACAAGGATACATTTTTTTTTGTTTAGGTTTATAGTATTTACTTTTATAGATGATAACTGCCTTATATTCTAGTTTTCAGGTCAAGATTAGAATTCTTGCCGTAATAGCCGTTAACGTTTTATTCAACATTTCTTAAACAAAGATTTTTTAAGGAAAATAATTACACATTTGAAATGTGCATGTGTTAATAACGTATAAGCAAAAAAATAAGTGAAAAATTAAATTAGAAAAGTGAGCATTCAAGTTCTTGTTAAAACATTCTAATAAGTGATTTTTCTTCTATTCTCCACATTCTACATTAAGAAACTATTCTGTAGATAACTTGAAAATTTATATAATAAAGGAATTTTATGATTGTAAAAATATTATATTAACGTAAAAACATTGTATCTATTCAATGAAAATATAATTCTGCATGAAATAAAGATAGGATATCTATACAAATAAAGAGTTGCATGAATATGGAGGGCTTAGAAAACAAATCAACCAATGACCCTTTGTATTTGTGTATTATTGTTTTCAGGTTCGATAGCAATAATGTCCATTGTGGTAAAGGTCGTCAAGCCCTATTCGTAGATATCGATAATTCAAAACATTTGACTTGGTCTTTTTGTATTATCTGAGTTCTCCATGTCTGACATCTGTCAAAATTTAAGGTTTCACACCTGGGGACATGAAATCTTACACACTGTTGTTTAAGGACATGGTCGTTGTGAGGAAATAATTTTCAACCTGTGTGGTTATGTGTTTCTGTGGAAGCAATTACGAAAAGAGATCCCCAATTGCAATTGATAAACATCTAAATAAATAACCATAAAACACAACAGGGTGGCAACAAAATTCTGGAAAAAAAGTTTCCTGATTTCCATGATGGTGTCACAAAACATTTTCTGATTTTAGAATTACATTAAGAAACATTGCAATACATGATTTAAATAGAAACAAAGTATCCACGCTACAATGATACTGCGGCGGCTGTCCTTAGAGCATACCTCCTTCGCCGGATGAGACATATTGGGCCTGTGCCCGCGATGGCTATTCCAATCTACAATAAATCTCATATTTATCAGCCCTTTACATGTTGCTTACAATCTCAAGTCCAACACACTTTGCTTTTGTTTCTCGATCCAGCAGTGGTTCGCATATTTACAAAAATAAAACTGCAAATATGAAAATGTGCATAACCATGTTTTAAAAAAAAAATCTTTTTCAGAACTAAAAGGAAATATTGACAACTAAACTACCCAGAGTAAAGGGCATAATAGACGATAATTGTCGTTTTAGTTATCCAAATTTGAAAATTCCCCTGATTTTTTGTAAAATTTTGACAATTCCATGATAATTCCAGAATTTAAAAATTACATGATAATTCCCGGTTTTCCAGGTTATGTTGCCACCCTCAATAATATACATACTAAAGGATAAGCTTTAAGATATTTACCTTTGATTTTCCTTTTGGGCAGTAATAAATTCCAGATGCTCTGAGAACAAAAAAGTGTTTTTTCCATGCCTTTTTACCATCACTTTTCAAATACAAAGCACTTTCAACTTCGGGAACACTTGATGAGGAAAAAAACTCCTGTTTAAAAGAAATTAAACAAATAAAGTTAGCATAAATTGCTTGGATCCTTAAAAATACTCAAACAGATATAAATATTTATCATTGGTTTAAGCAATCAAAATACCCTCCAAAGCCAAGAACAAAACCCAAGTCTAATATGCATTGATTTTTTTTTAGGTACAATTCTATGTAGGTTCAATTAAAATTGAAATTAAGTCTGGAATGTAAAAGTTATTTAAATCATATGTTAATGTAGGTCTCCCATTTAACGCTTTGAAGGAGATGAATAACTTGAGTCGTACAAGAGTTTCCAGTTTTTCAAGAAATACACATAAACTTAAAATTTATAAAAATATTCAATATTGAAATATGTTTCGAATCTAAAGCATAGTGGTATTGTATTTTTGGATGCTATATCTTTTAGAATATATATATAAATAATACACACATTGGTAATATAAAGTAAACTACTTTAGAGAAAACAACTTTAAAATTTTGCTCTTTTCCAACTGCTCAGAGGATAAAACAGCTAGTATATATATTTTTGAACAATTTTATTCATGGAAATAATAAAAAGTACTTTAAATTCATATATGGATAAAGCACATTCCATTAAATATGACTTTTTAAGCAATAACATAATCATGATAAGAATTCAAGCACTTGTATGAATATGACAACATAAATAGAATATAACTTACTTCAAGAAGAGTAGTTTTCGCATCATCATCAAGTTCCGATCCTCTTTCCGATGAACTTCCCATCAAAAGATATTCCTAAAACAATAACAAAAAACTTTATACTGCAAATGAAATACAATGTAGCCGTAGATAGCCATAATAATAGAGAGGAACAACTAGGTTTTCATTAACATTTGACATAAACTTTAGTTCTTTTTTTTAAACATACATACACCTCTAAAATCGGTATGGGGTATGGTCGAGTAGGCTGATGGTACTTTTCTGCGCTGAGTTCTATACTAAAACATGACAGGTAAAATCCGAATAACTCCACATTGAATCATCCCATGGGGAAAAACTGACATACCATCGTGTAGAGGAAGTGAGACATTTTGAAGTGGGCAATTGTTAACCCAGTCTCCCCTCTGACACTTACACCGCATGTGTTTGGTGGGGACAATGACTAGATCCTTTAACTGCAGTATACGGTTCTGCCCCCAAAACTACATGTGAATCATGTTATAGAAATCGCCGACATATCATCGTGTAGAAAAAGGTGGGTCTAGTCGAGTAGGCTGATTATTAATCCGCACTTCCTTCTGACCTTTGTACTGGATAGTGCATAAAATATTCCCGAACCAAACTTTACAGTTCAGTGAAGCATGTAACTTACCCGATTTTTTTTTTTAATAGAACAATTTCGAATATTTATGTTTGTAATTTCATTTCTATTTAAAAAATTATATTATTGTACATTTCTATTTAAAAAATATGAATTTTTTCCTTGATTGTTTAGAGCAAAATTACAAATGGAAATTAAGTTTATTGAGGCCAAGTTTTTAGAAAATGAAATCGTACCTCAGGATTGATGAACAGGTCATATTTGTCATCCTTTTCCAAAAACTGTAATTTATTGGGCGACTCTCTTGTCCAAAGTAAAAGATTTTCAACAACATATTCATGATCTTCATATATTCTTTCTACAAGGAAATATAGTAAATATTATAAATGAAAGCCGCAAATGGGAAGGAAAAGAGTATAAAAATGCAAAATTATCTTCTAAAGCTGTAAAATTTCACAAACTAATTAAAATACAACTTACAGCACTACAATTAGATCATTTTCAGAAACCTGCAAATCTGTATAACATAAGTTTACTATTTATTTTGCCTCACTTTATGTATGTATTCTTTGAAAATGTCAGAGTACATTATTATTGGAAAGTTTATGTTGTTTGGCTTCGATTCCAATTGACTAATGATTCTCCATGAGTTTCTTTTGTTAATGAGTGTCAGTACTCAAAATCCAGCTTTACAAATGATTTTTTTATTTCAATTGTAAGTATTGGGTCATTCCATGTCAAATCAACACAGTCATTTTCCTCACCATCTCCGATTTTTATGAAATTCGGTGAACTTGTTATACTTACTCAGAATGTAAAAAATGCAAAATTTTAACCTCCTCGGCCTATTAGTTTTTTAGTTATTTGCATTTCAAAATGGCTAAAAACGTAAATCTGCCCTCCGATGGCTGCATTTAAATTACCATAACTCCTGTTCTAATTAACATATAGAAATAAATTTGGTATCGTTTTAAAGCTCTTTAAATGACTTTTAAAATGATATGAAACATATGCAGGTTTGGTAAAAAATATTTCAAGGTCATATTATTTGACCTTTGACCTTGAATTCCCAAAAAACGAATTTCTTAATTTTCACTATATTTTTTCCCTGAATACTACAACATGTGAACTACATATATACCAATTTTCAGAGTGGGACGACAATAGGATCGTACACTAAAAAAAAAATTCAAAAATTAGCCATTTTGAAACGCAAATAACTAAAAAACTAATAGGCCAAGGAGGTTAAAATTTTGCATTTTTTACATTATTAGTAGGTATAACAAGTTCACCAAATTTCATAAAAATCGGAGATGGTGCGGAAAAAAAATGCATTTTCTTGTGCATTTTTTTCCCACACTTTTTTTGATTTGACATGGAATGACCCTAATATAGTGCATATTTTTGTTTCTAATTTTTTTTTATATATGATCCCATTGTTGTCCCCCTCTGAAAATTGGTATACATGTAGTTCAAATGTTGTAGTATTCAGGGGGAAAAATATAGTAAAAATTAAGAAATTCGTTTTTTGGGAATTCAAGGTCAAAGGTCAAATAATATGACCTTGAAATGTTTTTCACCAAACCTGCATGTGTTTCATATCATTTTAAAAGTCATTTAAAGAGCTTTAAAACGATACCAATTTTATTTCTATATGTTAATTAGAACAGGAGTTATGGTAATTTAAATGCAGCCATCGGAGGGCAGATTTACGTTTTTAGCTATTTTGAAATGCAAATAACTAAAAAACTAATAGGCCGAGGAGGTTAAAATTTTGCATTTTTTACATTCTTAGTAGGTATAACAAGCTCACCAAATTTCATAAAAATCAAAGATGGTGATGAAAAAAAATGCCATTTCTTGTGTTGATTTGACATGGAATGACCCTATTTTCTTATATGGAACTTCTAATAACAGCTTACATTTAGCTTAATAGGCTCTCCACTTTTTTATTTTAGTATCTTATTAAAATCAAGATTAGTTCAAATGTAGAGCTTATTGATACAATATTGTTAAAATGAAAAAAAATTAAATGTTATATATATTATAACTATATTTTACTTTTGGAATTTTAAGTGACATAGAGAATTTTATTTGGAATGAAAAGTCTTAAAATTGTTTGATTTTTAAAGTGGACACAAATGTTATTTATTGCTTATAAAAGAATGTTAATTTTTTTCTTGAAGTATTTCTTCCTATTGTAAAATAGGTCATTACTACACCAAGTAACAATTAAAATTTGATAAGATAAGTTAAAAGATAACCAGATTCATTACTGATTTGCTTCTTCAGAACACGATAACATTAAACATGAGCTCCGATATGCTCTTTAGAGAGACATGAAAAAATTAATGTTTCATTACATCACTAACAACAATAAAGTGCATAAGCATTTTGTAAAATAAAAAGTTAATTTCAAGCCAGCTAAAATGAACTACTTCAGATTTAAACAAAAAGAAACAAATTATGTAAAAGATGCATGAAAATAAAATTGAGTTTTTCTTTGGTTCAGATAAAGTGAAAGTATCTCCAACTGAAGTACACTTAATCAATTTTAAATGCAGATACCATAAGTATGCCATGATTTTTCACTCACCCATAAACAATTCTGGTATGTGTTCCACAAGGGTCCACCTGGGATCCATGGGGACATGATTCTTGTCTGCCAGCAGACGACAAACTTGCCCCACAGTCATCCGCTCATCCACTAACAAGCTCTTAGCACTGTTGTCAGCGCTGAAAGCTTTGATGAAGATCTAACAATTGAGAAACAAGTCAAATAAGGACCACAAATATGCAGAATTCATATGATATAAGCAATGGTTCTCAACCTCCATTATGTGTACCACTAGCAAAATATTTTTAAGTTGAAAATATAATTTATGTTTACTAATATGTTATTAATAAGTATTTACATGGATATTTGTAGAATGTAAAATTTTCTAATATTTTAATTCTCAACTATGTAATTTACAATATTTGATTTTCAAATGTTAATTTTTAACAATTTCTACAGAGGTGCAGTTATATCACAAAATACGACATTTAAAATGTGGTATGGGTTCATGTGAATTTACTCGTAGAATAGGCAAGTTTTACTTAATATGACACTCCTTTACTAAATAATTTTAAGGGCATTTTGTATAAAAAAATATAGTATTTTTCAGTGCTGAATAAAGTGATATTAATATCTTAATTCTAAAAATTATAGTTATGAGATATTTTGAAACTAACATTTATAAATATAATTTTTATTTGTGTGAAATGCAAGTTAAACATATACAAACTTTCTAAGGAGTACAACAAAAGAGATTGAAAACCAAACATAATAAATAAAAATACAAGAATCAAGATTTTAGTAATTTCTTTGTTAGTTTGCATACAAAGTTAAAATTATAGCTGAATTAGTATAAAGTAAAAGATTAGTATGAGAAGAAAAGTGAAAGAAACATGAAAAGAAAAATGCAGAAATAAGGACAAAAAAACAACAACTTGCATCTGGAAAAGTTTCCTGTACCTTTGAAAGCAAACAGTTCGAATCTCTTCTTTGTGTGACATATAATGGTCAAGATGATTTAAAATAAAATAGATTATGTTCAAAATACTAAAGTATTTAGGGGTAATATTAATTTATTGTTTAATAAAATATTAAAAGTGTGTATGTGCGGGTGTAAAAAGTGAGTGTTTTCCATCTGTGAAACATAGATGTGAAATGATCTACCTTCTTAACACTGGCTTCTCTTATTTTCTCCAGAGCAATCCGGATCTTTTCAGCTTTAATACGGGCAGCTTGTTCTGCCTGAAGAAGGTAAAGAGCAAGAAAAGCAAATAGCCACCAGCACCAAACAGAAAATTAGAGTTTCAAGAGTTGAATAGTCTTAGTAAATTTCTTAGAATTAAAATTTATGACTAAGATATGAGGAAATATCAATCAGTACTAAAATGGTCCTCTAACAAAACAAGGGTCTGAAATGATTTATCTTTGATTTTGATTACACAGTTGCACGAATCCAATATTGGTTGATTATAATAATTAAAAGATATAGAAGTAAATCTCTATGTAGACCATTTATGTGTGTACAATTAGACTACTTATTTAGTAAAATATTTTTTCCATAATACAAGTCAAAATCTTACCAAGACATTCCAATTCTTAATGTTTTAGCAAAATACAAAGTCAAAGCAAGCAAAGCAAAGAAAATTAGTTGCACACTTCATGAAAAAGGCACATAGGAAATGGTGCAGGTTAACATATTGTTATTGGTAGGTTTTAATATTAAAAGCACATATAACCCATTTAAAACACGTATAACATGTTGTGTTGAATACTGATAACAATCCTTATATTATAAGAAAAGAGGAACATCAATTCCAAAAGTAAAAACTTTTTACTATCCTAGAAATTAAAGTAACACATTATTTCTAAGCATGTCATTTGTTTTTAACTACAGGTTATCAATTTAGTTTAATCAAGAATCATCGGTCTAGATGTCGAAAGATTTATTAAACCCTTGATAATTAATAACAAATGTACAATTGGACATACAAAATATGGACGTGACTAATCCTAAATGTTTATGTACCTATGTTACACAGTTAAACAGTAAATTATATTAATTTATCAAAAATTTCTACACATAGTGTTTTATTCTCGATTGAAACTAAATTTGAAGGGTTGTACTTCAAAGGTAGAAATATTTTGAAATAGACAAATAAAACAAAAGCATTTATAGATGTATAACTTATACAAAATGGAAATTTTCACTTACTGGTGGAGAATTTTCCTTTTCAACTTCCACTTTCAATGCCTGGAGTCTTTTAGATATGTTGTCGAGTAGCTGTGAAAGTACATTGAAATGATTTCAAATAATTATCAAATACTTATTCATCACAGTAATTTATTTAATTACAATTTTAATCTCCTTTTTCCTGAAATCAAATAACTGTAAAATGGTACATAGAAGAGACGAGTTTGTAATAGAGATCAGTTCTAATGCATATTAGTCAGTCACACAAAAGTATAAAAGTACTTTTTTTGTATTAATATTGTACTGGATACTAGCCTATACTAACATTTGAGAAATAGAAAAAAACTAGAAATGTCAATCTTATATATATCATTTAATATAAGTTTTAAATATAAAATCATTCAACAAGTAATTTAATACAATTTTTATAAAACGATTTTAAACTCTATTTCAAAACTAATGACAATGTGCTCTGGGTTTTATGTTTAAACTAGGAACTTTTCATTTCATAGCCAGGTACTGTACCTTACAAACCAATACCATTTAATATAAATTTCAAACATTTAAATGACAGCAATCATTGAGTCAACAATCAGTCACATTGAACAAGCACTTTAGCGCCGACACTCAACTTAGCAAGATACGTCCAGCCCAGGGATCTCCCGTTTTTCCAGTCATGCACTCAACTTTTATATTTATAAATAATATTTCATTTGACAATATTTTTTTAACTCAAAGATTTGAGGTACAACTTACAAGCTATGTCTTTACAATTAATTAAAAAATATAAAATAGCCAAGAAAAATTATTTAAATTTCCAAGCAGTAAAAACAACTTTACAATTGCAAAAATCCCTCGAGAGTAAATGGGTTAATACTATTTTTTAAATCGATTTTGAACAATACCTCAAAGAAATGACTATTACCAATGAGCGCAGAGTTATGCTGGAACTCGGGACTTTTTGTCCTATAGCCAGATACTATATCACCAAACCGAAACGAGTCAAGGTCGTATTGTCACGTCTGCTTTTAAATTGACCAGGACTATTACATACTAATTTAATCTAAGGCCTCAATGAATCAACAGCAAAACTCAATTACCTGTGTTGGTGATGGAACCAATGCAATACTGTTGGTCTTGGACGAACCTTGACTAGATATCCCTGTGTCAGTCCTGCCCCCGGACGAGATGGACGATTCCGAAGACAACATCGAAACACTGTCCGAGAATGCAGAATCATTATCGGGGCTGTCTGTCCTCACCCCCAGCTCCATTTTGTGCCCCTTTACTTGATCACAATCGAGGTCCCCACTGATTTCGAATTTTGATTTGGTGCCACCAGAGCTGGAGCGTCTGTGAGTAAAAAACCGCTTTGGTCCGGTCTGGGCTGGCGGGGGTTGGAGATCGTGGGGGAGAGTCAGGCCGGAGGTGGAGTATCGAATGTTCTCCCCCGTCATGTTGCTTTGGATGACGGTACTGACGCTGCGGGCATGCCCTCGGTGAATGAGATCCGGGTCAAGGGAGCTTTCTAAGGCACAGAGTTCTCCCAAGATTGCATCCAGTTCAATGTCTTGGGTATCTGTAAAGAAAAGTGATGGTTGTGACTAAAAACGAAGCATGATAAAATATATATATTTTTTCAACTGTTAATTTTGCAGTGTACCGTGGAATCGAGGGAATAGTGGAAGTTTCATGAAAAGAGTTGCTGTGGCTTATAGCCACGGTTCGAAATTAGAAGAAAAAAGGTATGTGGCATTGGCACCAGGATTGGAATTTCTTGTGTATCCTGGATATCCAAGTTTGTGCTTGTATGGAAAACTTCCATACATGCAAAATAACTTTATATTAAAGTGTTCCTTTCAATCCCAGGTTCCTAATTTTCACCAAAGTTAGTAAAATACTTCAGCAATTGTATACAAATTCACTATACTCATGTTATATGCTTGGCAACTATAGTACGCCTCCTCTAAAAGTTTGGAAGCCAGAGATATCGGTGCTCTTGAAAGAAATTCCATCAGTGATTGCCACATAGCATTTTTTTAGAAGTCAAATTCTTCTGCTTAGGCACAATTTTAAAATAATTCAAATTGCTTGGACTGTTTTCATTTGTGCTTTAAAAATATAACCTTCTTAATGACAAAATTACGAGAGTAATTATTGAAATCCAGTTAAGACATAATGACGACCGCGTGTAAAATTATGGTTGTCAAACTGAAATTTTTAGGTGCAAAATACGTATAACGAATAAATTTCAAACCCTTATAACGTTTACCCTGTTCAATGCAAAAATTATAATAAACGAAGATCAAATCAATTCACCATTGGACTAAAAATTACACAAACTGAGACATCACAGGTAGTTTATATGTACAGCTGATAAAGTGTTTTCATAGCATCACTGATTAGAGGACCCCATTTACAAAAGGTGTTTGTGAAATATGTTTCTAGACTTTTGGTTTGACCTCACTTTTATTTTTTTCTGTTAATTTATTATGAATTTTTAATTATATTTAGTCCTTTTATTGGGTGAATAGAAACATTGCTTCTATTTACCAAAGGTGCTAAAAATTGTAAAAACACTTTCAAAATTTCTCAATTAGTCATGTTTTCTTATTCCAACGTTGTTTTTGTATTTTTAAAGAATGAAATTTATCAATAAATGAATGAACTGTCAATTCAGAGGAGAAATTGTGCAATCATGACTTGTAATTCGGGGTTTTTATTGTTACCAACTTTATAATATTTTGTAGGTACCTACTAATTTTTTAAAAAAAATCTTAATACAGGTTGCTTAAAAAGTAAATAATCACCTAGCACAATTTTAGAATCGAAACAGAAAAAAAAAGACGTCTGCTTCTATTCATCCATATTGTGTGTGATTATGTCCTCTAAGTCAAAAATTTAAAAAATTCGACTTTACAGGCAACCATCAAACTTTCAAATTATTACTCATAATTTTAAGTGCAAAAGAAAAAGGCTTAATATGTCAGTGAAGTTCAAAGCTACTTCAATTCAACCGATTGTACGGTATGCGACCAAAAAAAAAAAGTTGGATATTTGCATCTTCAAATACAAAATATTATGCCCTATTGACAGTGGGCTACAGCTGCAACGAAAGAAAATAGCAGCGCAGTAAATGTCTTTAAAATGTTAACATTTAAATAATTATCAATCAAATTCCAAAACTCTTTTTCTTCTATCATGATTTTCAGTAATATTTTTACATGTCCCTATGTTACGAAATACAATGTCCATGTGTTAATGTCTATTCTAAATATTATGTCATTTGTTTCTAATGAAGTTCATTTCTATGTGATAAATAATACTTACCCCAGCAATTTTATATACTTTATTGAACAAAGGGGTCAGCAAAATTTGCTTAGCCCCAGGTGTTAAATTTACCAATCTGTCTCTAACAAAATTTTCATTAAAATCTTTGTACTGTGTAAAATTGACTAAATGCCATAAAATCTTCTATATTTGCGCTTAGTATAAAAGGACATTTTTATAAAAGATAATAAAATATTTGAATGAATAAACTGAAAATAATTAATAGTTTCAATTTTGATAAAGTTAAAATTATATTGGATACTATATAGTGTTATAAAAACATTCTACCCAAATAGTTGTGCTTCGTTATTATAGAGTACATAATCATTTTCTGAAAAAGGTGATATAAGTGTAAATTGAATTAAGTATTGACAACTATAAATTTACCTTCTAAAGTTGCCAAAGACAATCTGTAGCCATCCATTTTGGGAGTTGGAATTGAAAGCTTTTCAAAACTAGTTGGAGTTTTTGGACCACTTAAAACATTGTCTAGTCCCTGGAAAAAAAAAGAGCAACATTTTAACTTCAAACTCCAAACAAAAACTTAGAAATAAATTATAATAAATACATAAACATTAAAAAAAATCAGTTGTAATTTATCCATTTTTAAACCTTCAAAGTATTAAATTTCATTAGTTAGGCATACTGGATCAGGGTTGTTGATTTATTTGATTTAAATCACGATTTTTTTTCATTTTATTGATTTTTTAAACAAAATATATATTTTTGGTTAACTCTTAAAAGGTTTCCAAATAAGGTTGTACAAATGCACAAGCAACATAGCTTAGCTATTTTAGGTTTTATTGCATGTAAAAATTTGTATTCTCATACAACATGTATATTTTATGTTCTATTAAGTATATCTTTAAATTTGCATTAAAAAATATAAATAACTTTCTTAAAGCTTACAAAAATAATTTTATTCGATTAAAAAAAAATCAATTGATTTTAATTACTATTTTTATGAGCTGTTATATGAATTGATTGCAAAGCAGTATCGTGCTGATGATCGGGGTTGGTGCTTGGTGTCCGGGATCGAACCTTGAATTTCACTGATTAGTTGTGCGTTTCACATATATGCAAAAAGCACAAATATAAATCGTATTAGAATTTCTGATTTTTTTTTTTGGAAGCGAGGTATAAAATAAAATTGTGCCAAGTTAGTGCAAGCGTTTTTGAGAAAACCAATGGAAGATTATAACTTTAAATTCGGAATTGATTTTTTATATTTACGCGGAGTTTAGATTCTTGTAAGAAAGTATAAAATTTCGCGAATTAATTTTTGACTTGTTTTACGTAAAAAGTATCTTTTAATGAGGTTTTTTGTACATTTGTAAAAAATATCTATTTCAATTTTATGGATGGGCATACAGTTTGAGAATATGGATAAATTGCTAATAGTCCTTTATATAAATAGTTGGTTATATAAACGCGGCAAATACAGGATTAGATCAATCCTAAGGCTTATTCTACAGGAACGGGTTGGATTGGTTAATTAATTAACGTCACACTAGAGCTGCACAGCGGGCTACTCTGCACGAACGGGAAATACGCACGGGAGTTTCTCAGTGAATCGAGAATTCTTACCACGTGGTATTAGTTCTGGAATCACCTCGCACGCATTTTACTCGTTCGTGTAGATTGGCCTAAAAAGGTGAATAGATTTTGAATCTATGTTTTCTAAGATTATAAATATCCAAACAGTAATATTAAAATGGCAAATACTTTGGCTTTAGGTGATTTAAAATTAAGTACAGGAGCTTGTAATTTTAACTTTTGCATTGCTATTTTAATGTCATTTTCCAATA
This sequence comes from Troglohyphantes excavatus, assembly GCA_963932185.1. Taxonomy (NCBI): domain Eukaryota; kingdom Metazoa; phylum Arthropoda; class Arachnida; order Araneae; family Linyphiidae; genus Troglohyphantes; species Troglohyphantes excavatus. The sequence continues at coordinate 18,265,814 of OZ010675.1, read as the reverse complement.
GTTAAACGAAGTTAATTGGTTGTGCGAATCAATTCAAATATAAAAGAAGAAAATTTCGGACGAATAGTTTATTTCGCTGTTTCATCAAGTTCCATAACGATTAGAAATAACGCTTAACGAAGTGGTTGATTGTTAGCTTAAACAATCATTTTGTGCGCAATAACTGATAAACTGGCCCACTGACAGTTTAACGAGGATACCTAAAAACAATGAAACAAAGAGTATAGAAATTCAGGAAAAAAATGTAAGTAAAATCTTAACTTCAAATTTTTATGTAATTATGTATTAATTTAAATTTATGATACTTGAATTGTTTAAAATTTATTTTTTTAATTTAGCAAATTTATATTAACGAGATCCATTTAAACGATTAATGTTTTGCTCAAATAAAATTCTTAGACTATAATACACCAGGACTGTAGAATATAGTACACAAATACGCTCTAGCTTTTATTTGATTATAAAATATTAAAAAAAAATTAATACCTTAATACAATTTAAGTAAACGTCTCATGGGATGCAGTAAGCCACTACAAAGTCGATTAAACATACACTTCCCACTGAATAATACATAACGGCTTATGGTCACTCATCTAAACTATTCTAAACCACCGATTTGATTTAATGTAAAATAAACCGTTTCAGCTAGCTGTAGCCGGCTCATGATTTTCCATGGGAAATGAACCTTACGAATTCGAATCAATGTGACACATGGGGGAAGAGTGCTTTAACATTTGATGTACAACATACAGTTTATATCGGATGCTTTGGGTTGACCAGTCGAATCAGTGGTAAAGAGTTTCCCGAGATAACTTTCCAATCCGATTATAGGCCGGATTTCCTTTAGCAGTGGTCGCATCTTATTATGCAGGAAATGTAACTCCATCTTGCACAATACTTTAACGTGCATCCCGATTAATAAAAATCTTAACCCTGATTCGGAGAAACTTAACCCTCCCATTAAGCCTTTTAATTTCTAAATAATTCTAAAAACGCACTTTTAACTCTATTCGTTCTCTGTTTACCATGGATACATAAAATCAATAAGGTTCGAATGTCTTTTTTTTCTATCTTAACCTTTAGCGTATCACTTTCTAACAACATGTATGAAAACATTTTTAAAATGAATAAATATAATTGTATAAGTTTATACAAAATTATTGTGATCTGCAAAAATTAGATATCCTCGCCTTATGCTAACCAATGAACATGTGAAAGTTATTCATTGTTTTAGTGTGGATAAAAGGGCATATTTTAATAATGTCACCATACTCCAATCATTCAAAAATATTAACAGTACATGCTTCAGCTTTGCCAATGCAGCGCCAATTTTCCCACAAATGGTTTAAACTGCCAACTAAGTCAAATGCAATTTTACAAATCTCCGTTCTCTTCCCTTTAAACATGCTCTCTCTATGACCGTTGATTAGAAAAAATGGAGTTACAGCAGTTTAACAGGCCAGCGTATGCTCGAAACGTGATTTGATTCTTTAACCCCCCCCCCCCCCCAACACGCGATCAGAAGGGGCGAGGAGAGATTAGTGGCCAATCTAGTCGATGCGGCTTATCTAGGTGAACATTTTATCCCCAGAGGCCGAGGAGTTATGGGGCTTCGAAATATTAATACTTTTGGTGTCGCGCAAGTTTCTGCCGATGACCGCTGTACTCGGACCGATTTTAAAAACGTGAAGTTCGACAAACTAAGTAAACAAACAAACTGAGAAAAAAGTAGGCGAAACTTCCTTTCAGCGATTCCGTTCTTGAATTTGCCACTCTTGTGTGACAGAAAAGAACCCTTATGCAATTTGGAAGGTCGCCAGGAGAGATCAGTCAAGTTATAAAGAGTTCACGGCCCCCTCCACATCGGGTGCCGTTTCTAATTCGAACGTTTTCATTGATGCTGCTTTACGAGAGGAAGTCCCACATAGAAGGAAAAAAATGTACACATGAACGTCGAAGAACGGAATCGTCACGTGACGAAATTCCAACGACCTCCACAATAACACGTTCCCGCTCATATTTTTAACGGAAAATGAGATACTTTAAGAGGAAAGTTAAGCTTTAAACCTTTGAGAATCATTTCTCAGGTAAAGGTCGTGATAGTCTTAAGGTCACGGTATCGAATTGGAATAGTCTTAAGGTCACGGTATCGAATTGGAATCCCGGTATGGCCAAATAGCCTCACTGTGTTGAGGGGGACTGGTGCCCGTTAAAAAGGTATCGGAACATGTTCCCGCGTTTTTCTTCTGTGGCGGTTGCATTTTCCCTCCGGAAGGCTAGTTCCCCCGGCTAGATTGATTGGCTCATTCAATCAACCAATCCAACGTCTTGAAGGAAAAACGCGAGGGTATGTTCTCTACTTTAGAGTTTGGGAACATGTCTTTGCGCTTTCCGTCCGAGACGCAGGATTGGTTGGCTAATTATTCATTTAAAAAAAGCAAGAAAGATTATAACGCTTCCGAAAAAATTGCTGAAAAGTTATGGAAAAATTGCAACAATAATAACACATTTTTCAAATTACAGATAACATTTACACAATTTATGACAATTTAAATAACAGTTGGGGGTCTAGGCCTAATGTACCTGATGGTAAACCTGCCCTGACCAAGATAAGGTCATATAAGCCACGACAGATTTAAGCTGGGGAACATGTCCTCACGCTTTTCCGCCTGGTTGGTTTCCCTCCAAAACATTGGAGCCACCAATCCAGTGTCTCGGACGTCAAGCGCGGCCACTAAAGATGGAAAGCGCGAGGACATGTTCCACAGCTTAAAGCTGTCATGGGTCATATGACTTCACTTTGGTTAGGACCTGATTTACTGTTAGGTACGTTAGGCCCAGAGAGCCCCCAACTTTTATTTACATACTCATAAATTGTGTAAATGTTATTTGTAATTTGAAAAATGTGTTATTATTGTTGCAATTTTTCCTAACCTTTCAGCAATTTTTACGAAAGCTTTTTAATATTTCTTGTTTTAATTGAATAATAAACTTAACCTGCGACGTATTTCATTTTTCGAAACTATTTTTTAGACGGGTGCCTAATTGCCTAACAGTGTGCTAATGTGCGTATAGTATGGGATTTTCTAAATCAGGTCCTAGGACGTGATGTGTAATTTTGAAGAGTGGGGTGCTTCAGTTCAGGCTTGTCATTGTTGTATCTTTTGCGAAAAGCTAACAAGAGTTAGTTAAAAGAGTTTTACGCGAAAGTTAATTTTAACATATTAAAGAAAAAAATAATTGTTCACCGACAAAAACCATCAGAAGGAAGATACAGAAGCAGATTCTGTCGGACGCCGCGAGTCCTCATCCTCGCTCCGTACGTTCTTTCCTTTCCTTCAAAATTTTACATGCCTCGGCAACTCATTTCCTATCGCAACTAGACCAAATGTATGTCAATCGTGCTATTTGTCACGGAGTATGTCAATCGTACTATTTGTCATAGTGTCTGAATGGATCACTGAAAAAATAACCTCGTGGTTCTACACTGATACCCCATAGAGCTGATTTTCAAGAAGATTCAATTAAAAACTTCCCAGACAAGTCAATACAAGTATAACCCATTGTATTTTTCATTAATACATTTGTGTTTGGTTTGGAAATGTGTGCCAAGGAAGATTAACTTCCCTAAGTACGCTCCCAAGTTAAGTACTCATTTGCCAACCTCTATTACTTCCCTAACAGCTCATCAATCAACCAATCATTCAAATTCGAGCAGAACAAGGTCCAAAACTGAAAAGTCGACCGCATAAACTGTTCTCACAGATGTGGTCAGCCAATACAAAGGATCCCGCTTCTCCAACTGAAGCAGTCCGTTTGGGGCCATCAAAAGCATTCTTTTCATTATTCCGGAAATTCCTATCTCGACCCCCTTCCCCCCAGCTTATCTCCCCCTTGTCCTAATCTATCACCTTCAGAACGCGAATGCGTGGAATTTAGGAGATAATTGTTTGCTTCCTTCGTGAGGAAACGGGAATAGTGCTTCGAACTAGAAATAGATTAATGGAAATTCAAAGGCTTGATCTGAACTACTTAACAGGAGAACTTAAGTCAATAAATTTCTAGTAAATAAATGACATATAGGTTGATTTGGCAACCTTTTTGTGTTGAATTGGCGTATGTCTCGGTTAAAAATATATTTAGTTATAAATTAGTTTAATATTTATGCTGTTGGACCTTCGAGCATGGATCCTTCATAGTAGAGAAAACATGTTATAATCTCGCTAACATCAAAGCGAAGCCAACATGTATGCCCTCAAACACGCGGTTAATTACTTCATTCCATTCATAAATTTTCACTGTTACACATTTCCCAATTCATCAGCCAATCGCGAGTATTTTTTAATTCATAATTTCGAAAAGAAGTCACGTGTCTGAGGCCATTCGGTCTGAGATGTTGGTTTCACGATTATGACGTCATATTCGCTCTATTACAGTCCATTCATGCTCGAAGTGTTGGACATACTAGAGTTTTAATGAATTGCTGCCCCTGAAGTCTGAAACCATATTTTAAGAATTTACTATGTAAACATGCTACTTGTGTTTTTGTTGTAATTTTTTCATGTAAAACGTGCAAGAGAAACCATTATACTCAATTACAAATGTTTAATTATAATAAAATTATATTGACTATATTTATCTATATATTTTATGATTATAAATGTATATTCACCTTAACCCTTAATATGCTTTACAAATATATTACAAGCATTTTTTTTTTAAACAACTGACTAAGGAAATTTTCAACTCGTGTGCAAAGTACACGAGCTATTTTTACAAACAAATTCAATCTATATTTTATTGAATTAGTTAATAGCGTTCTCGTAAATATTTCCTTAAAAACAATAATAATAAAAAAAAAAGTCATATTTTGTTAATTACATTTCTGAGCAAATCAGTAAGCACAAGTGTATCAATAAAAATGTAAACAATAATTTAAAAAAAGTCAAACCGAAAACAATACGAATAATTTATAATAGTGACATGCACGAAATCAGATATGAAAAACTAAGATTTTCAGTACAGAGTGTTATTTAGGATAAATATACATTTTTCCTTTTAGTTTCTTTCAATTACAAATAGTTCAAAAGAAATTCTAAGGCAATTGTACGGAAAGCTAAGATTTATATATCAATTTGAAAATAAAGGATGAAAAAGACATAGCGACATTTAATGTCTTTTCCAGGGAAAAAAGGGTTTCGCAGAAATTATTTAATTTAATTACTATCAAAAGAATTAATTACTCAAACAAAATATAAGTTAATTAGAGAGAAAACGGTAAAAGTGTTCCGGTAATTTTATATAACCAACACATACACACTACAGTTAGAACAAAAAGCATTCGTAAAATATTAAAATTAGTTACCTGAAATAAAAATAGGCATATCTGTTTTGATACGATTTAAATGAGCCATGCTTTGTCGCAATCTCCTTCTCATTTCCACCAAAAATCAACAGCAGACGATAAACATCCCAAGAGCACGGGCGCATGCGCACGGAACGAAAGAGGCGCCATTTCTGTTCTATTCCAAAGAAGGAGATTTGGATTAACGAATCACAGCAGCGTTTTACACGGGATTTTTGACTTTCAAAATGTATCCAAGAGTTAGATCGTCCACGTATTCCTTCGAAACTTGTCAATCACAATAAATCCTAGGATCCGGAGAAAAGAGCGCGAACGGCTACAATCTTCGGCAGACGATAACGAACACACCAGCGTCCGAAGAGAGCGCTTGTCATTTTCCTTCTGCCTGCCGCTCTGCTTCTCCGCAGGCAAGCACATGGGTACATTGGCCCCTCCCCTAACTCGAAACAGAGAGGGACGGCTACTATTGAAAGCGATTAATTATAGTTCCCGTTCCGTAGCATAGCGAATTGTTTCGTTCTATGGTTCCAATTTATATGTTAATTCGTAAAAAAATTCTTATAATTTTTATTACGGGAATTTACTGTTACTAGGGGAACGTAACAAATCAATACCTAGTTTCTTATTATTGATAGATTTCTATATTTATTTCTAAATTTTTAATAATAATAAGCATATTAGCGTAGTTAATTGTCATCCCCCTATACATTTTGTTATTTAAAAAAAAAATTACGAATAAAATAACCAATTTGATATTAATACTTAAAATCCTTTGTTAAAATAGTTTACTGAATTTTTTTTTAAACTTTCAGTTTTATCATGGTATTCTACTATCCCGTTAATTTTGAATTTTGGACAAATAAACATAAAAAATAAAATTTTGACTGGATTAGATATTCATTTAGCTGTTTATTGGAATTTAAAAAAAAAATATTAATTAGAGGCAAATTCAGTGCTAGAGAAAGAGTGTAATACAAAGATATTTCAAACGAAAATACATTTAGATTTTTAATAAAAATTTGATAATAATTAGAAAAACTTAGGTTTTCATAAAAATATGCTTTTAGTATTTTTTTTCTTCAAATAATCGGTTGAATTGGAATATTGCAGAAAATTGGATGCGGATAAAATAAACGGACTTGTCCATTGTACAACGAAAGTTCAAAGGTCGAAGTCATTTAATTATTATTTCACAAACTTAACTTATAAATCAACACAAATTCAATTGCTTTTATTGCAATTTAAATCAAACCACTTAATAATTTAAGCAATAAAACAATTTTTAACATGGAAAAATCCAGGGAACCCATTGCCCTTCTATTCATCAGTCGCTTTAATCTAACCTATGGATTCTATGCAATGCAAATGACATTTACCATAAGCGATATCACACGCAAACCATCTTAGTGCATTCGTTTGGACCACACGTTTTATTATTCACCAATCACAGAGGCAAGAAATATGGTTTATCTACAGCTTTAATCGAGATACCAGATAGTGCATAAGTGCCCATTAAAATTTTAAAACAAGCGATAGAGTAATTAAATGTGATTAAAAAATTATTTTATTCTGATTATTTGACTATGTGGATTTGGTTCATATCCAATCTTATTTTTAAACATTTTGACATTTTCAAATCAATCGAATAATGTTATAAAATTAAATGTTATAGTCCATATTTCAATATAAGCTTAATGAAGTCCGTCAACCGTTCTTTTATAAATAAAAGTGTAAAGAATTACTTTATTAATCCATTCCAGCATTTTTGAAGCTTTGTTTAATTTCTTTCATTTTACAGCGACATTGCCAACGGTACATTTTGATAACAATGAAATAAGGTTTCAAAGTAAAAATCCTGAGGATGTTTACTAAACTTTCAGAACTTGCATTTTTTTAATCTTTAAGAATCAAATTAAATGGAGCAAAACACATGATATATAAAATCCTATTTCATTCTTGGGCTATTTATAATTCTTTATCAGGGCAGAAATACAAAAGCGTGAAATCATCGAGATTGCGGTCTCTAAATTAGTATGCACTTGGAAGACTAAACCCGTGCTGCCTTTTATTTAGCTTTTTATATTTATTTTAAATAAAAAGAAATGAATAGGCTTTTATTATTGAAATATAATAAGTTATAGTCGATAAAAATACACCAGAATGATAAATGTTGTAGATAAATGCTCTGCTAGGAAACCAGTCTAAAAGAAAGCAATCTTAAAAGATAAAAAATATTTTGAGGTATTTTTTATGCTCCTCTATCAAGCTTTCACATCTGCGTTATAAATTAGCGTGAAAACGAAAATCTTAACGTTTTCTGCTTTTATAAATCTATTTTGTTTGGGGATATGTATAAAAGAAATATGGGAAAAAACTTTAAATTTGCTTTTCATTATTTTTAAAATTTGACCGATCATCCAACAAAAAACAATTCTCGCTTTTATTACTTTATTATGGGCTTAAAAAAATGTTAGAATCAAAAATCGATAATACCCGGAGTAGAAATCGGTGATTTTACGATTACCATAATTTCTTTACTTCGTTTCATTTGTGAACGACCCCTCATTTCGGAAGACGAGTAAGTGAATGGAAACCAGCTGTCAGCGTAACTCGAAACCAAGCCCCGTGTGTGTAGCGGGATATACAGAACATCCCTACGAACATTTTTTTTTACTCCATCCCCTCGTATCGTCTGCGTACAATTTTTTGCGCCATTTTTTCCCGGTAAATAAAAAAAATACACGTTATCACGTGTTAGTGTGAACGCTTCTATTAAGTGTACATTTTTTTCCACATATTTCTTGGATTAGGGAATGGCGTACGCGTTACGGGCTAATCAATTAAAAATAAAAGATTTATAATAATGCGCCATAATCAGTAAATTTTACACAATTTTCCAATAATCATAAACTAATTGTCAAACTGAGCTAGCGTCGTCAGGCACGTAGGTATAGATTTTTCATAGGGGTGGTTCAGTGACTGAGTAGTAGCTTATCTACCCCCCCCCCCCCCCCATATTTTTAAACTTATTATTTTTTATTCAAGTAAACAGGAATACGTTGGCATATTAGTATCGAAACAGCTGCATTAAATTTGTTATTTATTTTTCATTAAATCGTTACCAATATCAGTCATTAACTATTTTTAAAATTAGTAGATATCACTCCCTAATTATGAAATAAATTTAGAGAACAAATTTATATTTTGAGATTCCTTGTTTGAAATAATATATGGATCCCGTTTTAAAATCATTTCCCTTCGTCGCCGAAATTCAAATGATATATAATGAAATACGATGAGAGTTTGAGTTAAAGAGTGAGAGTTGAGTTACTTAGTTTGAAATAAAAATAACCTTAAAATATGTTTTTGAAGCCTTTTGAAAATTATTTTCCGGGATAGGACCCCTGGAAAATATCAGGTTTCCCCTCATGCAACTCAACAAGAAGTATTATACTAGAAATTGAAATTTCTCTAGATTTTTAAAGTATTTTTATGATTTTCACAGTAATTCGATTTTTTTTTGCTTGACTTTCAATGGGAGGGGTTTGAACCCTATGAACCACCCCCTTACCTACGTGCCTGCGTCCAGTAGCCGTTTTCGTGGTACACACAAACCACTTTTTGTGGATTCAGGATACATTAAACACCATTAAACCTCAACAGTAACTTTGGACTTCGACTCTTGTAATGAAATTCGAAAATCTTGGAAAAAAGGGCAACAGGAAGCAGTGTGGGAAGGACGTGAGTGATGACCACAAATCCGCTGATTTGACGACGGAGGGCAGGAAATGAAATCACCCTCGTATAACAGCGGCAGTAGTAGGTCAAGTATTTTCATTCGCACCCTGCCCAACTCATGCTGCGGTTGAAGGTTAAACACGAAGGCGTGTTTTTTTGGGGTACTTAGAGCGAAAACGTGTGTGCTGCTGTCATTTGAGTGGAAAAAATATGTAGGGTTCAGGGGAAAAACGACGAGAGTCCACTTTTTGTTTGTAATTGTAATCCAAATGTCGCTAGCTGCAGCGCTGTATTTTCATTGTACAAAATTGGGAAAGAACGATGATAGTTTGTTAAAAAAATATATATATTAATAATAATGTTTTTTTTATATGGTGGGCGATGCATACATACAGTATTGTGAATTAATAGTACGGCGATATAAAAATACTATTATCGCTGATATTACTTAAATCTTTAGTTATACACATACTCATGAAATAGACACGAATAAGCAATATTTTCAGAAGAATAGATCGTAAAATAAATTGTTTTACACCTTATATCTTGGAATCCATTGTGCGTATGTAGATTATAACTACAAATTTACTATGTGAATGCTGTGTCTACATTCAAGGCGGACATAAAAGATGGAACACTTAAATAAATGTAAGTAGTAGGATAAAGATAGCTGCCAATATAAGACCACAAATAAATTACTAAGAAAAAATCTATGTAAACACTAATAAAAGCAGTTAATATGGCAATAAAAGTGAAGGGATATTTGTGATGAAATGTCAACTTGTGTCTGATGGAGTGTCATTTTTAAGCAGCATACACATGGTAAAGGTAGATTAAAGAAAAATTTACCGTTGGAACATACAGTACAACACTTAAGACAGAGTCATTTTACTTTAATGAGGTTTAGCTTTTATTTTCTTTCCCAGTAGTTAATGGAGTTGAATTTTACGCTTAATTTCATTCTCTTAATTACGCTTACTTTTTTACTTTCATTTCCCTGCTAAATTTTTTATTTTGAAAGAATACTTTTAAAAATACAGTAAAGGTTTCACTTACACACTTACTTACATGACTGAAACAGTCGATAGAAAAAATAACTTTGAATTTCAGGCAATCAATTTTGTTTTTACATGACCAAAATTATAGAGTACTGCTTCTGAAAGTTAATGTTTTCATCTCTCTCTTTCTTTTTTTTTTTTTTTTTTAATTTATGGCGATGTCTAATAAAATTCTTAGTTTTCTAGAAATACTTGCTTATGTTTTCTTCATAACACATTGAATCAAAAATATTGTATCTAAATGGACCCTTATAACATTTAAAAAGTTATTATATTTGTATGAATCAGTAATACTTAAAGATAGTGGATAAAATATTAACGAAGATTTTTGTACTCTTATGGGACCACGTAATGTAAAGCATTTATTTTTTGTGGAGATTTATGCTTATATCGCGCTTGTCGTAGAAGGTGTTACAACAACATAAAGGTCATTCCACAAAATTACAAAAAAAAAGTTGGAATTATTAATGCACTGTCATTCCTTATAATAACTCTTTTTTGAATTAAGTATAGGAATAAAATACGAGGAAAGGACTTTCAAAAACTATGCAATAACTAAAAATATTAAAAAGTATGATTGTCCCTTAGAATCTACCCTGAATCACATGCGGAGAATTTTATTTAATAGATAATTTTTCTTAAGTACATCGTTACAAAATGTACCTCAAAAGCAAATTTTAGGTTCGGTCTACATTCCCCCTCCCCCAATATCACATTACATCACGCAAGACTGACCCCCCCCTCCCTCTTTTTAGTCTGGGACGTAATAAATCAACGGTCCCTACGCAAACCCTTTTTTCAATTGATCGATATAATTCACTTTTATATAACACAAATATCACCTTTCACTTTGTGCCAACAAAATAAAACATTTTCAGCCTAATCCCATTGGCAATCTGCTCGGAAATAAAACTATCCATCAAAAGATAAACTTTATCTTTTGAAAACAAAGCAATTTCTTCTTTGCCAAAATCCTTTCTCCCCCCCACCAAACTCATCCCACCCCAACACGCAACCCGACTCCCACATAAAATCTCTTCCTGTCCATTAAATTCCCTCAAGATTTCTTTTCCTAAAAAAAAAATACTGTCGCGTGTGTACAAGACCTAATAAAAAAGAAAGAAAAATCGAAAGAAAATTAGCGGCATCACGGACAAGACCAAGTCTGACCTTGAAATCAACCTGCATCCGAGCAGCATCTTCGGATCGAAAGGGGTGAACGAACCACCCGGTTGCTATAGTAACCGCTGCCCCCCTCTCGGATCCGCGACTACTGCACCAGCAGCGGCGGCGGCAGGACCTTTTTAAACCAGTTTAATGACCGCTCCGTGATAGAGAATCTATCGGATAATAATGTATGGTTACCTCTTGGACAACCCTCGCATTCCTTTGGTAGCAAGTAATATCCAGAAGCGGTTTTAAGATGGCCAAGATATAAATTGTTTTCTTAGGGTTGAGGGACTAGGAATTGGGAAAGTAAAAATCACCGATTTGATGGATTGATATACGAGGTTTGTATATCGTTATTTGAATTTCCGAGTTTAGATCCGGTAATGGAGTTAACTTAAAGTTCAGATAAAAGTAATATCATGTAGAAAAACGTGAAATTTAGTTAGACATTTCTAAAGAGTAGGTGTATAAAAGATCTTTATCCAAATTTATATGTATTCAGATTTCAAAACATTTTCAACCCACTGAGCGGTTAAAAAAAAAAAAAAAAAAGTTGTTTCCTCAGTAACAGATTTCTACTTGTACTTGTAGTACATTTTTTTAACGCTTTTAAATTCTGAGTTTAAATCCTTAACTTAAAGTTCAGATAAAAGTAATATCATATAGAAAAACGTGAAATTTAGTTAGACATTTCTAAAGAGTAGATGTATACAAGATCTTTTTCCAAATCTATATGTATTCAGATTTCAAAACATTTTCAACCCACTAAGCGGTATAAAAAAAAAAAAAAAAAAAAAAAAAAAAAAAAAAAAAAGTTGTTTTTTCAGTAACAGATTTCTACTTGTACTTGTAGTACATTTTTTAAAGGCATTTAAATTTTATGTATATTTTATTCGAGATAACTTTTAATTATGCCTCGATGAAATATATTTAAAAATATTGTAATACAGAGTATTTATTAATTTAAAAATGGCGTGTATTGCTGGAAAAATGAGTTATTACATGGCGCAAATATACATATTGGTTTCACTAAGGTGAAAAATTTCAACATTTTGGGGTAAATCACTGTTTTGCAGGGTCGGTTTTCAATTAAGAAAATAAAATCGAAGGTATATAACCTCTATAAACTAATATACAGGTACAAAATATCTCAAAGTAATTAAATGTACAATATATATAATTTAATTAAAAATATAAACTTAGAAAAATGTAATAATAACAATTTATATTTTAAATTTTTCTATAAAATTTGACACCCTCCTCAGTGTAGAGCCCCCACTGAAGTTAACTTCCAAATTTTGTAATCTAAACACGAATATATGAGATCAGGAAAAGTTTTCTACGAATACCCTTTATGGCAAAAACATGTTAGGAATGTTTGCTCTTTATATATAAAACTGTAGTTTAACACCGAGTTTTTTAATTATAGAACATATGGCCATAGAAAATAATCAGAATCATGGAATTAAATATATTTTAACACACAAAAGTAACTTATATTTAAGAAGAAAAACCGGTTATTAGTTACTTGTTATCCTCCACAAAATGACATAACAAAAGCTTTCTATGTAAAATCGAAAGACTTGGGAAGCATAGATAAAACTTATACGAGATTATAGGTTTTTTCTATCCATCAGTAAATAGATAATCGCAAACAATTATTTTTAGAGGTTATCTGTGGAAAATTAAATTTAAAAAAAAAAATCGTTGTTTACAACGTCAACCGATTGAATTTTGCTATAACACAAGCTTGCTTAAAATGAGCAGAAGCTTGCTAGGCTATTTAAAAGTTCCAACAGATGCACCCTAAAGTAACTATAAAGTAGGCACCTAAAGTAGTAACCGATACCGGAGCATAAAAGTATTTAGAGCCCATCCGAGTAAGATCGATCACCATCCGTTGCCATGACTACGGAGTTGATAATGATCCATTACATCGCACCTTTCAGCAACAATGTATCAGAATTTTCTCCTCTTTTTTTTTCTTTTAAAAGTTCATTTTCCGTCACTAGCGAGACTTATTTTTATCTTCTATACATGAAGAACTAACATACTAATGATGTTTAGAATAGAAATGATGGTTTAACTTGTAAAGTAGGAAATTATTAATTTCAAAGGAAGACAAAATCTGGGAACTTTTCTACACAAAAATATCTGTAGTTCGATGAGCGTTCAAATGTGAGAATTTGAATATTATGTTTAACGGTCTACGAAATAGTTATAATTATAATAAATTGGAAGAAAAAAGTAGTTATAATTATAATAGAATTTTGTCAATTGCCTTTAAAAAGGCAAAATCACGATTATATATATTATTTCTGTAATAAAGATCTCTTTTACGCCTCTTAGGCGCAATTCATCTTAACACATGAGGTACAAAAAGAAAGAGAATTTCATGGACCAATGACGAATCGTACTTTTATCTCATAAATAGCAACTTTTTTTTAATTGCGTCTCAAATAATTCCTTTTAACGGGCTTTTTTAAACAAGCCATTGATAATGCTGCCCTCTAGGAGCAGACTGTTAAATTTTTATTTTTTGGCTCTAACGAATGGGTGTGTGTTGTGCATGTGGGTTGTTCCAGCGATAATAATCGAACGGGCATGCTAATCCTTATCGATATTTTACAATTTAAAACATTGGCACTCCCTCACCAACTGTTGTTGTACGGAGATAACGAGTCTGCAGAGTCAATAGTTTTTCAGATAATCAAATCAAATCCAAACCTCTTAAAGTAATATACGAATAGAAATAAAGTAATAAATAAATATCAAAGTAATTAATTAAATTATATTACATAATTTAATTAAAATTATAAACCTAAAAAACGGTCAATGTTTACAATAAATATCTAACTGAAATCGTTTATATTTTCCCAACAATCATTATTCATGAAAATAATTCTTATAAGAACTTACGAGATCTTTCGCACTAAAATTTTAAAATAAATCCGTTTGCATTAAATACTCAACCACAGTTAAAGCGACTTCTAGAAAATTCTATTTGGAATAATCAGAAAATTCTATTTTGAATCAGAAAAACTAAAAATGAATCTTGACGGCAACTCTTTAAATACAACAGTTGAAAGTATAATATTTTATACTTTTAATTAAAAACTAATCATCATTAAATGAAACACTACCAACGATAAATTTCACTCACAAAACGTTTAAAATTCTAAAAATAAAACAAATCGAACTCAAGAAAATACTTTTCATGAGCCGAAAGTGAATTTCCTCTCAAAATAATTACGAAGAATCACACAAAAGCAGAAAATATTTTTCTCATGTATATCCTCGAGGGTACTATTAATTAAAAGAGTTTCAGCGATTTCCTACAGGAAATTCAGCTGCGCTTTCAGCTGCTAATTAAGGGGCAAGGGAGTTGGCGATGAGAAATGCTGAATCATGCCAACCGACATTCTTTCCGCGAGACCGTCCCAAATATTAATGAATCCTAAACATTTTTTAATTTGTGAATCTTTCCTTAAATTAAAGCGCTTTTTTTAAGTTGGTATACGAGAAACAATCAGATTAAAAATAGAATAGATTATAAATTACCACCGAAATAATGGTTTCGTTCGTTATTTTATGATAATTCATTTTTATGTTGCATGAACTATTTATCTGATTGCTGTTCATTTGTTATATTGTAGTATTTTATTATTGAATGGCACAAGGCATAAAAATAGTCATTAAGCATAATCCCATTTCTCTCTCCTTCGATTCCGAACGATAAATTTTAAATCTAGTGGAATTTCCGGACGTTACACTAAAAACTCTTGTTTCGTAAGAGGATTAAATCATTGAAATTTCCTTGTCTTTATAACTGTGCCACATAAAATATAAATAACTTGATGGAACATGCATAACACAGTTGACTAATCTTTACCAATTTCGTTCTTTTTGTTTGATATAAAATGCTAACAGTTCCGCTATTTTATAGTACGAGTAATTTACTAGCAGTTTAAATTATGTTTATTATTTATAATCCACATAAAGGTAAAAAATATAAATACATTTTAAATTTAAAAGTTTTTACTGCCTACCTTTTACGCAAACGATATTTTCCTTAACTGAAAATTTATTTTAAATTTGGAATAAATATAAGCAATATGAATTCCGTTCCTACTTAATATGGTAATATATATTGATACGCAACCATTTAATAAACATTGAGGTTAATTTACTTTTATTATTGCATATTTATCAATATTTAACTTTGAAAACTAAACATATTTTTCGAAGCATTAACCTAAACTTTAACGAAATTATTAAGACAGCGCTAAAGTCATGTAAACTACAAAATTACCTTTAAATTTAAATGTAAAGCGTCATGGATATGGGAAATAAACGAGAAATAAAATGGAGTTTTCGAATAAAAAAAAATAGCATTCCCGAGCGATAATTATCGCATGAAGCCTTTATTTGAAAGGGCAATAGACCAAATGCGGCCGAATGGAGCCGGGTTTACCATATTCTCAAAGAAGAAAACAATTGTTTATCGCCCAGACAAAAGGTTGCCATGGGCCGCAATTGAAACTTTCCGTTTGAAAGCGGTAAGGACCCAATTGTGTAGGTTTGGTTTGTTTAATTAATGTCGCACTAGAGCTGAACAGTGGGCTATTGGCGACGGTTCGGGGCTTGAAGGAAATCTCGAAGGAGACCCGGGAACGGTGGCTCGTATTTTTGAACCATGGTCAGATGACGAGGATAACACCTGAGCTGGCACCCGGCGCAACCTCAATAGGCGTCAGGACATTGGACCCGATCAGATTTATCGTGCACCAGTCCCGTATACACGCCAGTATAATTTGTTGGACCTTCTGGACGACTTTCTAGTATTTTTGTAGCGAAGCTGGCAACCCTCCGATCGCAACCCAATTGTGTAGAAAACAGTACGAGGGGTTAAACAGACATCTAAAAATTATGTGATGTAATAAACGACGGACGATTCCTTATAAAACGGGATCATTCTGAAATTTTTTGCAACATGGGCCTCTTTTCTTAAATACTCTACTTCGCTTATTCTGTCAACCCCCCCTCCAAAAAAAAATTATCTCGTTGACAACCCATGACACATCAATGAGTGACATCAATTGACAACTCAAAATAAGTATTTGACGGGGGTGGAGATCGAAAAGAGCCCTTGTAATCATCTCCACTCCGTCTTCAGAAGCGTGGGGCTTTTCGAAGGGGACGCCCCTCTTGTGAGTGGCACTCGCATGAAAGGGAACACTCGCAATCAAAAGCCTCATCTTCGAAACACGAAAGCTTTTTTTAGGCACGCGTCTGGGTTGCCTTCGAAGAAGAAGGGGAGGAGGGGTGATAGAGGTCTTCGTTAAAAGCCTCATTGTTATCTTGTGTTTCCCGTGGGGTAATAATTTGTGTTAAAGTTTAAAGGTTAGGTCTATTAAGATATTTTTAGCTCATTCTGTTAGCTGAGCTTGGTGCGAACTGATGAGAACATTGATGTGGTGTTCTTTACTATTTTTTTTTTTTAAATTTCTTTATGGTTCACTGTTAAAAATGATTCTCATTTTTGATGAGGCAGACGTCTGCTATATGCTCCGATTGAATATTTCGTCAAACTGAAGAACTGTCGTTTTTTATAACGATATTTATTTCGTCAAAAATGAAGACGATTTTATACAATATGCTCAGCCAGCTTTGTCGATATCAATGTCGAGATCAATGTAGGCGATCTGACTCGAACCGCGGACCTTTCGTTGCAGAGCCCGACGCTCTATCCAGTCGGCCTAGAACGCTTCTGTCGTTTCAAATCTGACAATAAAAGTATAAGAACCAAATATGAGATGATGACTCAGAAAAGGACCAAACGGAAGTAAATGCCTTGCGTTCAAAATTCGCGGATTGTTTTATCGTCAAAAGTCACGTGATTCAATGACGGAACGATTGTAAAATATAAACAAAGTAGCTTTGGCGATCGCAGAATTATCAAAAACGAGTGTTATTTCTGAGGGCGTTGACACTGCATAAAATTTATTTCTGTATCCGTACACAAATGAAGAATGTTCTTATAGAGTGGGTATTTGATAACATAAAACAATACAGGGGGAATAACTATAGGGAAACACATGATTTGTAATTTCGATTAAAGCGATGCCATAGTGTACAGATGTGTTAATTGCAGTTTTCGCGAATTTGAGGTTTAAGAGCTCTTTGAATATTCAAATTGTAATCTATATAAAATCTCATTTTGGAAGGTCACAAACAGTTAGTTTAATTGGCAGAAACCCCTAAACGAGTGTTGTAACGCTACAAACTTTCAAATGGCTGATCAGAAATATAAGAGAATTGTCACTTGCAACTACCGATATATAGGTTATAAGCATAAAATAAAACTTGTTAAAATTCGAAACAGTTTTATTCGTATATACGATTATTAACTTATTTACAAGTTTAATACATTCGTTGTTACAATAGTTACAAATAGGTCCCCAAAGTGCAATTTTTTTAAATTCTCGATTTGCTTTTAAAAAAATTCAAATTTATCAACATGTATGGAAATTTTCATTTTCTCCCTATGAATCCCAATTTTAAAATATTCGACTCGCATTCAAAAAGTAACTTTTCTAGGGAAAAATCCAGGCCAAGATAAGTTTTTTTTGGTTAGAAGGTCATATCAATATCAGGATTGTATGTTTTATATGAAGTGTATACAATTCGCAGCACGAATACCGTAGTCCGTGATACGAGTTGCATTTAACTCACGGAACCTCTTGGGCAAACGAGGAATGAGTTACATACAACTCATGGCAGCGAAAGTGTTAAAGAAAAAATAACAGTAAAGCCAAAGTTTAAAAAAAAATCACTGTTCCACACAAAACGGTTCCAAGACGTTCTACTTCAATACGTTTGGCCACCAAAGCACATCCTATGTCGGTGGATTAACCCCAAATACCTTGATCTTCTCCCCTTTATAGCTTGCAAAGCTATTTTCACAAAAGAGCACAGCTGTGTGGTCAATCCCCATGTAAAAATACTTCGATTCAATCATTCAGCAGGGTATTTTTCAGGGACGATAGGCAAAGAGGTAGGAACCACTCGTGACACGCCCTGGAACGTGGTCGTGACAAAAGACCCCGTAACTTTAACTGAATAATAGTACACGCCCCCCTCCCCCTTCCACCCACATGTGAAGAATAGGTTGGGGGAAAAGGAATAAAAAAAAGAAAAGTTATGAATATAGTTCTTCGATTACTATGGATTTGTAGTTCTGGGAATTTGAATGGTAAAGAGATACAGAAATATATCATAGGGAAGCGTTCATTTATTACGTTACGCAATTTTTTTTGCTTCTTCCCCAATTTCACGCAAGCCATCCCCCCGCCCCTCCCCCCATGACATGTAACGTATAGTTTTATGCACAATTTTAATACGAGCCCTCTAGTTTCAAACCCAGATAGATCCATATTTTCGCAAAATCGTTTATTTGTATTTTTATAAGTTTTCAATGTATTGCATCACCTTTCAAAGCGGTATTGACCAAAAGCGTTTGAATCCAGTCTAAAAATGCATTCCAAGCCAGGCATTTAGATCCAAAAGTACGTGGCTGTCAATCGCTTTTCGCGTCTCCTGTAAAATTATGAAAATGGATTTATCTGGCTTTGAAACTAGAAGGCTCATATAAAATATGCTTTTTTTTATCGTCGGGTCAGCACTAAAACTAAATAACTACAAAAGTGGCATAACATGGGTTAGCAAGGGCATTTATATAGACAGATATGTAGTTATCTAGTTGTAGTACTGACCCGACGATATATATGTTATTACTGCAATAAATAAAATAGTATTGTGCTTAAATATAATGATTGCGATCAAAAGTAAAACAATGCTAATATTGAAAATCACTTTATTTTTATATTAGTTTACTTGTAGCTTAAATTTTTGCTGTGGCGAAAACCTACACTCTACAGGAATCTATGTTGAGAGAATCGAGGCTTTTGTATTTCTTTAATATAATGTCAAATTTTGTTTGTCTTTTGTTCATATAGAGGGAATGCCTGTGAATTTTTTCAATAATTATTCTTGCACTTTTTAATGAGTACATTCCATGTTAATATTTTAATGTTATATTATTAAAAAGTACTTCACGATTTAATTAATAAAAAGTTGTGTGTTTATTTTCTCTGATTAAATGGAACTGAATAATGCAAAACTAAATATTATTATAACGTCAACTAAAAAATAATCATCGAAGTACAAAAAAGTAACGATAATATTTATACGAATATCATTTGTATAAATTATAAAGAAAATTAAATTAAACATCATTTTAGGTCGCCAAAACCCGATTAAACTACAGTTTTATAACAGCACCAAAATCAATCGCTTGAAACTATATAATTATATAGAACCTTTCTTCAAGCATTGTCACTTAAACAATTTAAATGGTAATTACAAGATATATTTAAAGTAACTCGTTCTATTCCTAAAGAATGGGCACGAAAGGATGGATGCATATGGAAAGTAAACAAAGCACTGCAATTTGAATTTATGATTTTCTGCTCGAATACGTTCGATCAGCTCCATTTATCTTTCTTGAAGAATATTATTTTTTCTCTTCCATTTATTGACTCTATTTCCATTCTTTTTTTTGTCAATGGAATTGATATAAAATATTTATATTTTCCTCTACATATCATTCATATTTCAGAAGTATTCTTTAGAGAGAGAGAAAAGCATGCGTAGGAACATGTTTGGAAACTAAATTCTAGGGATTCAAATATTTGGTTACTTCTTATGCGTCTCTATTTATGGTTGTCAGGGCCGTATTTAGGCATAAGCTACATAGGCTGCAGCCTAGGGGCCGCACCACACACCAAAAAAAAAAGGAAGAAAAAAAAACATAGTCGAATTGCGTAAAAAATTATTTGAAAGGATGATAATTATTCAAATCCTAATAATACAATACACTAAACAATGTAAAACAGTGAATAATATGTTTATGTGCTATAAAAATATATGATAAACACAATGGCATTTTTTGGGGGGTGGAGGGAAGGGGGGGGGGGGTCAGTTGTGTTAATTTTCTTATATTTTTATTTTGCTTAGAGCTATTTGAGGGTAATACAAACACGAGTGCTATATTTTATTGTTATTTTCATAGATTCCAGAACGCCATTGCACCTTGAGATACTACGTAGACATTTTGGAACATAGTATTGGAAATTTACAAGAAAACAGCGTATTGGAAATTTACAAGAAAACAGCGTATTCCAATTTCATATGTACACTTAAAAATAATTTAATTTGCAGTTCTGGAATGTACATTTTTCCAATCACCGTTTGCACACAGACCCCCACGTTCCAGGTTCATATAAGCGGCTAAGCCGAGACGTTATAAACCCATGGCCTCCCACTCCTGTGAATCTCAGTGTTCCCCCGTCCACATTTGCATAGCGAACGGTCTAAAAATAAACGACTCGCGGGCGGATGCACATGGTAAACAGATTGCCCGTAGCACTCTTGTTTACTCAGGCCCAGAAATGACCGTCTTCGCTCATGCAGAGAAAGCGGACGGGGGTAGGTCAACTAATTGAAATAAAACGGGTCCAAAAAAATAGCTATCTGATCTAGAGACGGAACAGCCATTGCGAAACTCCCAAACTGTTAAATGTCAATTATAAATTAAATGTAATTACTTCGAATTTTCGAATAGAGTTTTATTTGAATTGAAATAAATTATCTATATATTTAATAGCCGATACGATATTTTGTCAGAGTCCCTCCTGCTTAACTGTATAACCGATTTAAATGACCAAGGGGTCATTCGGAAGGGAGTGAACTGTATATGTGCCAAAACTATAAAATATTAAGCAATTACTTAGTTTATTATTTTCCCAAAAAAATATTAACAGTTATCATTGTGGCACCATCTACATCTCAAATATTGATATGCAGTAAAATGACTTTGTCGAAGGGACTGAATTCAACTGAAACGCAGAAAAGGCATAGAATTAATGTGAGAAAAACGAAAATTGGTTTGCAAAGCAATCCTTCGGGGGTTCGAGAGATTTAGCGAGTAGGGGGTGGATCATCAAAGAATTCTTTATTTAATATTCTTTCTTATATTTTCTTTTAATTCTTTTATTTAATACAAGAGTTCTTTGGTGTTGAATTACAATCAATATTTTAGGTATGACGTATGTAACAATACAAATATAAAACTTTTGAATATAAAAAAATAGAAAATTAAATATTTTTTTACTTCAGGTGTAATACATAATCATATTAGCAAACCATTTAAAGTCAGTTTTGCTACCAAATTAAAAATGAGCATTCACACACATCGTTATTTTAAATAACATTACTTATTATGGATTTAATAGGTCACTTAAAATACTTTTTTCTTGTTCACCAGAAAGTTATGAGTTTCGATTCAAAATAATTTTAAGTTTGCCAACTAAAGTGAATTTACTACTTATTTAATATATATTTTAGTATATTGCAGTAGTCTGAAAGCTTTTAAAATTTAAATATTTTCGAAGGCATTTTAAAAATTGCCCAAAGAAAAGAAAATAAGAAATTAGCTAGGTCTCAAGTCTAAGCATTTTTCTTATATCTTTCTTAAATATTTATTGCTGTATTTTGATTTATTTGCTGCCAACGAAAGATTTTTAAATATTGTATATTTCACTTGTTTTGTCTTTTATCATGGGACTACACAAAACTTGTTAATTATTTAATAATATATAAAAAAACTTTCATATTAGAAATAGATAAATGCTCATTTAATGTTCCGATTCTAAACCGAACGATACAAAATTTGTTTTACTTTGAAATTACATAGAAATTTGCATGAATACAAAAGGTATAAAAGGCAAAACAATTATTCGTTAATTTAAAGAATACGAAAAAATAACACTAGGCATACAAAATAAAACTTCAAAACTACATATACCAAAAACCCTTTTCTTTTCATCTCCCCTACTTACTCCAAAATCAATAAATATGAAACCCACTTACTTTCAAAATTTTTATATATTTTTCATCAATTAGGGAAAGCAGCTGTTATCTTATGACCTTAGGCTAAGAGTATTTGCTAAGAAAATGATGATCTCCAGCAATCGATCCAGGGTAGATGGTGGAAAGTTTCCAGACAATTCCCCCCCCCCCCCCCCCCCCCCCCCCTCTACCTTCCGAACTTTATCCACTTCTTTATTTAACTTACTCACCCGAGTTCGAAAGAAAATGTCAAATCGATGATAGGCACAAGTGCAAAACATTTTCTTTTTTAAGGGGACTTGGTACTCCAAAAATTATTTTCTATAATTTGATATAAAATTAAATATTTTTGTGATGACTACTTGTAAACTATGCAGGAAAAAAGATTTAGAAGGAAAAAAATTTGAAATTTCTTCAAACTTTTTCAAAAATTAAATTTTTGTTAAATTTTTCGAAGATTTAAGGCATTTTTCAAAATGCTTCTTCTCCTTCAGATTTCATTTTTTTGCATCGAATTTTTTTTGTAAGCTGTATTGATTTATGCTTAATAACTTTAGGGATCGGATTTTGCATAAGTATTTTAGTTTAGGAGAAAAAAATAATTAGTGAAAAATCGACCATTTTTGTCCAAAAAACTCTAATTCTTAAACATTTTATTTTTTTAAACAATTTTTTTTTAATATTTTTCTAATTCCATCCCTAATTCTATTCAATATACTTTTGTGTACATGTTCAAAAAATTTCACGATAATTCATGCATATATGTTTGAGTTTTAGTATTTTAAGTAAGTGTATGTTCACGTTTTTAGTGAAAAATCGACCATTTTTGTCCAAAAAACTCTAATTCTTAAACATTTTATTTTTTTAAACAATTTTTTTTTAATATTTTTCTAATTCCATCCCTAATTCTATTCAATATACTTTTGTGTACATGTTCAAAAAATTTCACGATAATTCATGCATATATGTTTGAGTTTTAGTATTTTAAGTAAGTGTATGTTTTTTGGACAAAATCGACCATTTTTGTCCAAAAAACTCTAATTCTTAAACATTTTATTTTTTTAAACAATTTTTTTTTAATATTTTTCTAATTCCATCCCTAATTCTATTCAATATACTTTTGTGTACATGTTCAAAAAATTTCACGATAATTCATGCATATATGTTTGAGTTTTAGTATTTTAAGTAAGTGTATGTTCACGAAAACAGCAAGCTGAGATAAATGCATTTAAAGATTTCAGTATTGAAAATATTTTATTATAAATGTCCCAATTAACTCAAATATTTTTTCACATAAATAACGAATATATATCCTACAAATTATGTAAAATGAATGACAAATAATAATTATTTTATTTTGCTGCAACCTTAAATAAAAATGTCACTTTCGTATTCAATGCATGCAAAATTTCAAAAAACACAATAAAATAATTCACTATCAAGCAAATTTTTATTCTTGTAATACATTTTTAGCAAACCACTAACTACTGAACATTATGAAACAAAAATTGACTGCAGATATTTATATAATTTGCTTTATTGTTGAGTGTAATGCAGGGAAAACTGAATTTTTTTTAGTGTTTTTATACATGACACTCACTGTAAAATTAAAGCACCCTGCAGCATAAGTTACTCCTAATTTATTCTTAAATTACTTTTTCTCTTTATGCATTGCAATATTTATAAGTTTGAGTGCAAAATCCCTGATAAGGCGGCGTATTGCAAAATAAGAGATTTTACAGTACATCGCCTTTTCCTCTATTGTCTTTTGGGCAAATCAATTCACACACAGAGTTTCAGTAAATTAATTTCTCGTCTGATCCTAAAGAGTTTGAAGACTTTTTCATAGTATGTATAATTCTAAGTTGTATTCATATACAAAATTTGTCAAAAAACACAGACTCGCTTTTTGCTTACAAATGTATGTTTGGGATACCTGAACTAGCTGATGATGTGTACAATTTCGTTGGAATTTTGCGTTTGGCAAGTAACACATCTTTATAACAGTTCTGTAGAAACAATCCTTTGACACATTGTCATTATTTTGCCTAGATGTACCCATTTTTACATTCGATTTATGACTTTCTCCATGTAACCCATTTGATATGGAGTGAAGAAAACGTTCATAATATAATTAATATTTATTCAATCGTTTTGAAACTTTGGGAAAAGATGCTAGAAGGTTAAAGCGTTATTTTAAACCAATAAATTTTTTTTTGACATTTTCATCGATTTTGGGGTACCGAGTCATCGTGGTAAGATATTCAGTTATCACACGAAAACTTCCGAGTTCAAATCTAACCTAGCACACTCGCTTCACTTTAATTCCTTTATATATACAAGAAATTAAAATTCCATATATCATACAGGATTATAAAAATTATCTTTAAAAAAAAAGATTGGGAATTTTTCTAACATTGAAAATTTATAAAAGAATAAGATAGTAGGATAGAACAGAAAAATCTATATGTAAATATAAGAAAGAAAAATATTTCTGGCAATACATAAAAGGATTGTCCGCAATGGTGAACGTTTAGAATTTGAGTGTTCTTTTTTTTAAATATTTTTTTTTTAAAGAAAGTTGAAAGTAACGTTAATTAATAATAAAGACTGGGATTTTTACGCCAAAGATAACGAGAAAACCTATTTTTGGTATCGATGCATTTTCTGTTCTGCGTAATTATGACAAGAAAGCTACATTTTTATATTTTCTGTAAGGAACTAAGCATACTTTCGTATAAAAACTAATGAATTTCAACAAAGGCATTGCGTGAGGGATTATTCTAGCTTTACTTTTTGCAAGAGAAATGAAAGGAATTTTTAACAGTTTGAAGTGATGCCAACTTTTGGCTGAGTTCTTTACAAATATAATAAATTGCCTTTATTACCTTTATTATTGTAATTATTAACAAAATAATTATACTAAAATATTGTTTATAACAACATTAATATATATATATATATATATATATATATATATATATATGATAAGTTATTATTGTAATATAGGATAAGTAATTATAATAATGGATACGAATGTTTCAGAATGAATAAATAATTGTAATAATTAAGTAGTTATAATAATGAATAAGTAAGTACAATATATGTAAATAATATAGTAGTTAAGTAAATTAAATTAAAATATAATTTTCGATCAAATAATGTAAATTATAAATTTGTTTTAAAATTATGAATTGATTATTATAAATTATATCAATAATAATAATAAAAGACAGTCTGTCTTTGGCAAGCAAAACACTATCTTCCACTCCTCAGATATGTCTGAAAATAAATGCTACTCAACCTCTAATTGTGGACCTGAGGCTAGACATTATAAAACTCAATTTAGTTTACCGTTTATAACGGTTTTAAAAGCTATATTTTTTTTACGGTCATTTAAAAAAAAATAGTATCTATATTGTTATACAATTACATTATTATAAAATCGTAAGATCTTGACAAGAATGAAATACATTAAAATAAATTTATACAATTGAAAGTTGGTGATAAAAAAATTGTTTTGCGAAATAACTCTTTCTGGCAATTATGATTTAACGGGAAAAAGTCATGGAAAAGCTAAAATTCGGAGATGTCTGAACATTAGGCCAATTACTTCGACCTTAAGAAAATAAAAGAAAAGGAATAAATAGGGAGAACAAACCAATTAGTTATGTTTTTTTAAAGCGTATGAAACAGCGCGTAACACTAGTTTGACATATAAATTCGGTTTCTAGAAAGAATGAATTTTTTCTATATATTAAAATTATAAATATATTTTTACCTATGTGCTTACATTTATTTTTTTGAGAAAAGGGTTTTAGTATTTAATTATTTTTGTTTCTGAATATCTATTTTTATATTAAGCATCCAATTAAAAATCACTTTAACTTCTGACAGTTGTCTTACTAGAAAAAAAAAAAAACATCAGAAATTCACATCTTCGTTAAATCATAACTACTTTTAAACATTTCTGTAACTATGAAAAAAAAAAGAGTTCAAATAATAAAGATAATTGTATTGTTAAATCAATACATTTTTAATTACTTCACAGGAAACGCCCTAAGGAATTTATATTAGTTAAGGTACCAAAATGATCGCCAAGGCCGTGTAGTCTTCGAATCGGCTATTTAAAGTAATCAGCACCAAACATATTGAAGGTGTGTTAAAAAATAGTTAATATCTTGAAAAATGTATGCAATTTCCTCATTATTTAAAAATTGATAATTAATAATTAATGACTTTTAATAATTAACATAACTGCTAATTAATGTGTATATATATATATATATATATATATATATATATATATATATATATATATATATATATATATATATATATATATATATATATATATATATATATATATATATATATATATATATATATATATATATATATATATATATATATATATATATATAGGTAAATATCATGGGAATGGAACTAGTTGAGCCGCCCCTCATCAATTTTGAATTGCTACGCCACTGGCACCAAAGTATTATTTTTCGGTTTAAAATGGTGATGCTGTGTGTCTACTTTTTTCACGCGATTTGAAAACCCGAGTAAACAAAACAAACTTAAAAACTGTGTTGTATAAAACGGGTCATCGGGATTTAATCAATAATTCGCAAAATTATTTGACGTATCGATTTGACGTATATATTTTAAATATGAATTGTTCAATGGTAGTAGGTCAATAGCGCTCAGTAGAATTGTTTGTTAGTTGAGATTACTAAGGAACCTCACAATAATTTAAACTTACTTAAACTTATGTTGTATTCCAAGGACAGTTTTGAAACAAAACGAAAATTTCTTAAAAGTAGATTATATCTTACCATGATTACTGTATTACATTCAGGGACCGACTTACAAATTTAAGAGCCCAGGGCAAAAGAACATTTAGGGGACTCCGAAGTACGTTTAAAATAAAACTATTAGAATGCGATGCGAAAGATAACATGAATCAAGAACGTGCTGAGAACATAAAAAAGTGTTTTAATAAAACAGCATTTAAAAAAAAAGAAAAAAAATAATAACAAAGAAAAAAAATAATTGATTTATAAAAAAAAATCAGTAGTTTAGTAAATTTATTTTTAAATGTTTCACATTTTCTTAAGCTTTATAAATTGTTTGGGGCCCTTTAAGATGGGGGCCCTGGGCAAGCGCCCCGAATGCCCTGCTGTAAATTAGTCTCTGATTGCATTTTGTTAAAGAAAGACAGATAAAGGAATTCTCAATATGAAGACTACAAAAAAAAGTTAGGCTAATCTATTAATGACTGTATCAAAGTATTCATTTATGTTAAGCAAAATGTCAAAAAAAAGTAATACATTATCGACATTTAATTCAATATTAATAGAACATAAGACATTTATTAGAATTGGTCCATTAAAATACACAAAACCTTAAAGTTACAAAAAATTCAATGTCCCGACGAACAAACTTGAAATGTATGCGATTTTAATAAATTATAATGTAAATTAGGGAGATTGCGTAAAATGAAATAAAGTTCGTGCAAAATTGAGTTCTTTTGAGTTTCACAGAATGAAGGTCACGATATCGATTATATGAAGTACTTGTGTCTAACCAAATTATCGATATTAACATGTCAGACAACGTCCTTGAATTGTGTCCTTGGTTATATTTAGTACTAAACGACAATATGTGATATTTCCTCAGAATTAAAGTCCGTCATCTTATTTTGAATGATGTCCACTTTTTTTTTTTTTATCAGAGTGAGGCCCATTCTATACGAACGAGAAAAACGTGCATGAGCTTCTCGGTGATTCGATAATTCATACCACGTGGTATGATTTCTCGAATCACCGACGTTCACTCGTACGTGTAGAATGGGCCTAAGTCTAATTTTTTTTTTAATTAAATGTTTTTGTTGATTGAAGATTGGAATTAGGTAATACACAGAATTATTTTGTTCTCCGTCTTTCAAATTTAGCTTAAGGACTTGTATACGCGCGACGTGTTCGCTTTCAAACAGAATTTTAACGAGAAAACTGTCCGATTGCTGTGACCTTGGAATGACCAAAGTCGTATAAAACTTCTTGATAAAGAAATCGCCTCTGGTGTAAACGTTAGGCGTGTTTCTTCGAATAATAATTCAAACAAGTAAACAACTATCCTGTATTTTATATAAAAACACTGTATATTTTAAAATAATAAAAAATTCCTCAGAGGCAGCACAAGTAAGATCAGAAGCTATCAAGTATGAAAATAAGACATCGAATACCAGATATCTCATTAACATCACACGATTATCAAATGCAGAACATTCTGCATTTAGGAATAAAAGAATATATTTTGAAGATACCACACAGAGAAGCCAAGATAATCGCCAAAGGCGGATTAGCCATCGAAAGCACTCGATACCCTTTTCCCTTTTCATCGTGATTAAAACGACATCTCGAATTATCAAAACGAACATCTTAGTCGACATCAGAAACGATCCGCCATCTTCCCCGGCCGAAATCTGATGCTCCTATTGAAAGCGCAAGACTCGAGTTGTTTTAATACCTAGCCCTCGAGGGATGGAATCCAAGCTTAGACTTAATGGCACGTTACGTGAACGCTCATTGATGAATGAATGTTATTCTGCAATAAATGGGGGTCGGAATGGCTTTCAATCTATCTTTATTAGCATTTATGAATGTTGGATACTTTCTTGGGGGGTGCCGTATGAGCATTCGTGCGAAAGCGAGTGCATGGTTATGTCATTTGGGGATACTCATTACGAGTGGAATAACTCGTGAGGAATTCGATTT
This sequence comes from Troglohyphantes excavatus, assembly GCA_963932185.1. Taxonomy (NCBI): domain Eukaryota; kingdom Metazoa; phylum Arthropoda; class Arachnida; order Araneae; family Linyphiidae; genus Troglohyphantes; species Troglohyphantes excavatus. Next base: position 18,236,733 of record OZ010675.1, on the reverse strand, counting down.
TCATTAGAACAGTAGAGAAATGGATAAATGCATGTTTCGTAAATGTCGGTTTGTGTCTGGTAAGCATGTCCATATTGATTTTAAGCATTGCGATTTGTGTGTGTGATCGTCTTGTATTCTCTTAAGCTATTGCTTACTAAGTATTTTAGTAGAAGAACCTGATTGTCTTGTAAATACCAGTTTTGTAAGCAATTTATATTGCGTTGTTAAACCATGACCAATAAGTTGATTATGGTTGAATACAGTATTATTTTTTTTTTAAATGTGCATGGGCGGTGAAATAAACTTTTTAGAAACAAGCAAACTTGATTTCGCCCCTCCCCCCCTCCCCCTAATTTTTTGCAAATTATATTATGGCTAATTTCTAGGAAAGGTCCTTGGACTTTTAATATTTGTATTTAAAATATTCACAAGTTATTGGCAAAAGAAATGTTAACAATTATATATTCTTATAACAATAACAATTAAATGAAATTTCTTAAATTTTAAGGAGCTGTTTTTTTTCCCAGTTTTTAAAATACTATTCAAAAGAGCTTTAATGACTACTGCTCAATTTGCTTTTTTTAATCTCCAGCCTAAAATCTGATTTTCCATATAAACAATTCGACTTCGACTTGAAAAGTTTGATTTTATCAGACGTCCAGCTAGTTTAGATTCAGAATTAATAATAAATTTGGGATTTTTGAAATAATATTTTACGATGCGAGCATATTGATTGTATTTGACATGTTCTCTTTTGTGTTCGTGTTAGATACTTTTAATATCACCAAACTTTGGCACCATCTTTATTCGACGCCCCAAGCAACCGCTTTTGCCTTAAACCGCCTCTGGTAATATGTAAGGACGTACTCGATAATTCGATTTAGAAAAAGTACAAGTCCTATAAAAGGATTACAAAATTAAGAACAACACTAATTAAATTAGAAAAAAGAATATTTTAAACCACATAATTAAGGACTTAATTGTACAATACACTACAATTAATTAACGACCTGAAGTGTGGGTTCTTGATGACGTGGGAAATTCTTTAGAAGTATTTCAAATATTTGGTGTTCATTAATTCGGGACAATGCACAATTTATTTTGTCTTAGATTCTTGGTGCATTTATCGGAGTGTGGGCCGGAAGGGGAAGGGTGTCAATTTAAAATGGAGGGCGTACATTTAGTAATAGGCGTTGGGAACAGGCCCGTCGCACCGGGGGTATTTGGGAAAGCACGACCCCCACCCCTCTTCAATAATCTGAAAACCTTAAAAGTTGTGAATTTAGAGTTTTAAAAATACATGAGTTGGGAAAATTTATGCCCGAAGAAAGTTAATATTATTAGCAAATGAAAGCGAGGGAAGATTAAAAATTGCCCAACTTGTAAAATTAAAATTAAATTAGACCTCAGAACGGATACTGAATTGGAACATGCGTGCAAACAATTAATACTTTTGAGAGAATTTTTTAATATTAACTAATCTATAAAAAAGGCGAAAAATGTCGATAAGTTGGAACTGCGAAATTTTATCACTGTTGAGTTGAGATTTTCGATGGTTAAGTTTGGTTTGGTTAATTGACGTCGCACTAGAGCTGCATATTGGGCTATTGGCGGCAGATCGGGGCCCAACTCGATGGAAAGATCCGGGAACAATGCCTCGTATTCTTGAACCAATGTAAGATAACGAAGACAGCACCTGAGCTGGGACCCGACGCCGTTAAGTTGGAAATTTCAAATCGTTGGGATTTTTTATTGTCCCCCCCCCCCCCCCTCTCAAAAAAAATATATAATAATAATAATAATAATTGTGACGGCATTGCATCGGTACCTAGTTTTGTTTCCTGGCATTATTGCTATCCTTTTGATCTAAGCAATGCACAATTATTACATATGCAATTTATTTAAATATTCCCCAATCAATAAAATATATATTCGTCAAGTTACATTCAGAAATTTGAGTATTTCTTTTTCTCATTATGATTCAATTTAGTCTTCCTATTTCCCTGCACTGAATAATAAATATTTTAGCAGAATGAGGTATAATTTACCACCTGAATTCTAAGAACGTTATTGCATTCAGTGATAAGAAAACGGATTTGGAACGTAAGCGAAGCAGTTGTTGAAATATATTCAACGGAAGCAGGGTAATTTTCCTTTATTGTCGAGTTCGTTGGAAATCAAGATTACCAAAACGGACATAATACTTTATCTTTTAACGTTATAATAAGCACAATCTAACAGTTCTTTGGGTTTGTTGCGAGTTTACGTTTGGCAAAGGACAATTTATTGTACAAAAATAGAATTACTAAGAAAAAAAATCTACATAACTCAAAATATAAGTAAATTACAGGTAAAAGAAAGCTATCTTTAAACATCGTTTATCAATCCGTATTTCGCAACAAATCTTTAAAGAAAAATCTCGCCTTGAAAATGAATCTAAATTTTTCGCTTTCAAGAATTTATCACGCTTTACTTTTTGCAACAAAATTAAAAAATACGTAATGTTCAACAAAAAATAAAGAAATAGATAATTGGTTAATTCCTAGTGTACGGTGCCCCCGCCAAATGTGATTTGGCAACAATTGATTTGCGATAAATTTTATATTTTGGCAACCTTATTTCATGACTTTCCTGACAATATCATGTACGGCAACTCTACGTTTTTTTCTCGCACTGTTTCACGTTGTTTGCCAAGGCCTTGGCGCCAATTTTCAGAATCGCGCCAAGAAGGCACCGTTCACTAGGAATTTGTCAGATAATTTTGAACAAGGGCCACAATTATTTTTTAATTATATTAAATAAATATTAGTTTAAACTTTTTCGATGAATATTTCGGTAAATATTCGATTCGAAATTATGTAAACACTAAAAAAAATTGAAAACAGTGACTTGGTATTAAAATGCAAGCAATTGTCAAGGATAGTGAAGACCATATATATATATAAGATGTGCTCGTTCTTGCGATGCCTGACGAAAGGCGGAGAGAGCAACTATTTGACGTCATAGTGACGCCTACTTCGCCTTCTGTGGGCGTGTCTAATGCTCTTGTTTGAACCAATGGCAAGGTTGAACTAGATGCGCGCGCGTTGGTTGATTGTGCTGCCATCTATTCGTTTTTTTGTGAACTATTAAAAAGTGATAAGCTAACTTTATTTAGTTACTTTTACTGCATTTTGAGTTTAAATTATATTTTAAGGATTGCATTTAGTATGGAAAAATTGCAAAAGGGTTGCTTAATAAATTAAGCGTATTAAAATAATATTAGCTGCCACGAGAGCATGTCCATGAATTTTGAAAGAGTAAAATGGGTGTCGGATTTGTATTGGACATATTAAATGAGTTACAATTTCAATCAAGTAAAATACGGGGATATAACAAAACAAGGACGGATTAGTTGTGAAGCTACCTGAACACAATTATTTACAGATATTTACATTATTTTGCTAATTAAAAATTAAATCACCAGTTCTTACCCAACCGGGGATCGAACCTAAGTAGCAATGCTTGAAACACACAGCAAATGAAAATGATCAAAAACCGATAGTAAGGCGGAGCTAAAATGACGTCAAAAGTAAGGCGGAGCTAAAATGACGTCATATAGTTGCCTTTCCTTGCCCACTTTCAAAAAGCGAAAAACGAGCGCACCTTCTATATATAGTCTTCACTATCCTTGAGCAATTGTTAAGTTTTTTTAATATAAACAAAACGATAAATAAAAAATATTTTTTCTGAAAAATAAAAGACGATCTATTTTTGAAATAGTATCAAGTAATTCTTTGTAAGAGAATTATTTGTAATACGAGAACTGAGCAATAAGATTTGAAATATTATTAGCAATTGAATACAGAAATACAAGGAATTTCACAATGCAATAAAAACTTACTTTCGACATCGATATCCGCAAGAATATAGATTTCAAATTCTTAGTAGCAGAATGGCACAACCACAATTTCTAACCATATTTATGGATGACGACTTCAATACTTTTCACCCGAAGGCTAAAAAATGAAATCAGGAAAAAGGGAATCTCCTTATTTTTGTCACGGGGGATTTTATTTCCTGCCGGGTTCTTGACTTCCGATTGAAAACAGGGTCTGATACGATAGACGAATAAGAAAAACGAATCAATTCCAAAAGTTATGGCAGGCGGGAGATAGAATCATATACTTCGAATAAAAATCCGTCTTGTTCTTCATTGTATTCTGGTGTGAAAAATTTCTATTTGACATTAGAAAAACAGCCAAGACTGTTGTTTGTGTAAATGCATCATGGATGAATGAACTTGGCAACGAATGTAATTTTTTTTATTGTATTTTATTATGTTTATGCATACAAGCACTTTTAAATTAAATAATGGAACAGATATAGTATAGGACTTTTGGCGCGATTTTTTTTTTTTGGCGACGAAAAATTGCGGTTAAACAGCGCTATGACGTCATAGGGTTGCCAGATTGAAAGTCGCTACAAGAATCGGAATATACCAACAATGTCAGGTGGGGTTGCCGTACTATAAATTTATCGCCCCAATAAAACACGCCAAATGTCCTATACTACATCTGTACC